>JAULBM010117889.1:0-18738 GCA_032357055.1 Geukensia granosissima | reverse complement strand
GGTCTTTTGTTCACCTTTCACATTTCAACGTGCTGCGGTCGTATCATGCTGCGCTTGCGAAGCACCTCTGTTTACAATCTAATGGGAAAAATTATCAATTTTTAAATTTGGTGTATGAATAAAGGACATATTTTATTCTTTATTCTTTATTTTCATGAAAACCCTTTAACAAATCATCAGATCTCATTAAATGACGTCACCAAATGCAAAGTGATCAACAAGGGTCTTTAGTTATTTTATTTGTTCATTTATATTATAAAGCCAAATTTTTAAGTTAAAAATCAATCATAAACTAAATTACATTTCACTGAACTGAGTCTCATGTTTTCACAGGAACTGTTGTTTATTCTGTGCTCATGTAAAAAATTTTGATTTTTGTGAAATTGTAAAGTCCCAATTTGTTAATTTTTGCCTTTCTGGTACCACCAAACTTATTTTTGCCGACGTAAAGGATACATTTATGCCAATAGATATAACATCTCTCAAAATTTTTTAGAATGGTGGAGATTCCTACAAAGGATTTATTTAGAATGTAATTTAAAGTGAGAGAGTCAGTAGATTGAAACTTAAAAAAAAATGGATGTGCAAGCATTGAAAAAAAATTTTAGAGAACAGGATTAAGAAGGTCTTATTAAGTTGTCTCCCTTTAAAAGTTATAATGAGGCTTAGTTAAGAATTATCTCCCTTTTGTAGGTATGATGATAGAAAGTATGGCAGGGAAGGCCGCTGCATTACACGGCCACTGTTATGATGCCACACCTTTCACATATACTGAAGATCAGCCACCTATTGATTACATGGGCAAAATGTTAAATGAAGGTAATATAAAAATCAAACCAACAGTTAAAATGGCAGGATTCAAAAATCACTTGTCATCCATTGTCTGTCATCCATTTGTAAATTTTAATATTTCCATCATGTCCTTGAAAACTGCTATGCTATAAAAGACTTCCCTTTGTGGCTAAAGAAGGCACAAACATGGCAGGAAGTATCTATAGAAAGTCTTTACTACAATCCCTTGACTTTATCCAGATTAGAATACAAACAAAGACAGGCAATTCATGTTTCTGATTTTCAAAAAGTCTGGTCCTCTAAAATAACAAGGTGCATATGAAACCAAACTTGACAAAAAACCATCTTTGAAAGGTCCATTGCAAAATTTACTCGATTCATCTTAACTGGACTACAAACTTGGCTGGTACAGTAGACAACATGTAATCTGATATCGGTTCTATGATTATATCGGCAATTAGAATATTATTTTAAAACCCCAATCCAAATCTTATATATTTAAGTATAAAATCATCTGCTAATACAATATCAAATAAGCAAATATATTGGCTAATGGAATTAAAACTCTTGAAGAAAGTTCTGCCACTGGCGTTTAAATGTAATATTCTCTTTTCCTTTTGACAGTAAGTTTAAAGTTGACAATGATTCAGATCCAAGGTAAATTGAATGAAAGTCAGAAGTAATGTAAATAAAACTAATTAAAAAAAAAAATATTCTTCTTAGTTATTAAAAGTTGAATTTAATTACTAATAAACCATGATAAGAAACTTTACAATTTTGTACACCTTTTTAAAAATGAAAAAAATTTCAGTAATGAAGGACAGTCGACTTGTTTATTCTATTAATAATAATAAATTAACCTCATATGCATAGGCATAGTAAGTTATACCTGAAGGAATTTAGATCTTCTTCATAATGGGCAGGTGATGAGACTTGGACCAGTTAATTTAATAGTCCATTTGCCAATCAAAATGGGATTCCTGAATTTGACTCTAGGTATAACATGGTTATATAAAGGGAAGTAACTCTAGACTGGACAAAGTCAGTGATTTACAATGGAAACAAACTAAATACAAAAATTATTTTTTCTTTTCTGTATGGTTTTTTAGCCTTCATCTTTTGATGAAACGTGCCGAAATAGTATGACCCTTTATATGTCCATTTGTTTTGTGTAAAGTTTTTTTTAGATTTCAAATACCAGTGTGACGATTTATAAGGGTTTGGTAGCCAAATCTGACAACTGGTCTCAATTTCTATTACTTCCTCTTTTGAGCGAAAATTTAAAAGAATGGAAAAAGGTCAGTTATTGGCAAATCACCTATTACACAGCTTGCTCTGGGGCCTGGGTGGCCAAGTGGTCTAAGTAGTTGATTTAAGCTGTACAGATCATTGTAGCCTATCACCTATTTGGTTTGAGTTCTCACCTGACTTTATACCATACAAAAATGGGTTGAGTTTAACACACATCGCAGGCGATAAGTTTTGTCACCTGCCCAAGGTCAGTGGTTCTCTGGGTACTCTGGCTTCCCTCACCAGTAAAATTGACCGTCACGATATGACTGAAATATTGTTAAAAGAGGCGTTTAATCCCAAACAAACAATCAAACACAGCTTGCTCTAGTGAAAGAATTTTGGGCTGCAGGTTTTATTATTCTCGCTCGGATTTAAAGATGCTTGACCTTATAAAAGCCCTCTAGTTCAATAAATTTGTAAAATTTTGTATTTCTTCTTTTAGCTGGTTATAATTACTATGGAACTGAAAGATTGTACAGTGGTATTGATGGCAGAGAATTAGAAGCAGATATATTTATTGGTGTGGTATATTATCAAAGACTCAGACACATGGTGTCTGATAAGTTCCAGGTTTGTAATTGAGACCTTTATACAGTCGTAAAATATTGTGGATGTGTAAACAAATCGTCATGACTTGCAGTGCTTTGGTTTTTTTTTTATTTCTTCTTTCCCTGGTTCATTGGGACATTACATCAATTGAAATGAGTATAAAAACTTTTTAAAATAACTTTCCATTCCAAATTTTACTTATCCCAGGTATTGAGAAATGGGAATTCTAGATCCTTGACTTGGTATTGGTCTGCCATTCATTCAGATTTCATTTCTCCAACATTTTAACCACAATTGCTATTAATAATTTTCAAACAAATTTTCATGGTCGTGTCTATAAATTGTCTGCAGCATTATCCACTAAAGATTACAACCAGATGAATAAAGTTTTAGATTAACTCCTAAAGTGATATGTGCTTTTAATATTATGTTCTTTATGATTTCAAGGCTAATTAAAACCAAAGTTTTATGAAAAGGTCCTTGTGCCATATTATGCACTTCACAAACTACATGTTTTCTAAATCTAAAAATAGCTTGATTAACTTCTTTTTGGAAACTGCATTAAAAATTAAAAATAGCTATTTATACAAAACATGACAAATATGGTTGCATACATGGATGTTTATCTAATGGGTAAATAAAAGGCTTCATCTCTGGAAAGATAACCTTAGTATTTATTAGTTAATTTGCCACAAATATGAATTGAATATATAACAATATATCTCAAATAACACATTTTTTGAGAGGCCGAGTGGTCTTAACTGTACAGTCCACTGTAACCTATCACCTATATGGCGTGATTTCGTACTTGTCTTTGTATCACAAAAGAAGGTTGCACTTGACTCACATGGCACATGATAAGATGTCAATTACCTGCCCAAGATCAATGGTACTCTCCTGGTTCCAGTAAAACTGACCTCTGAGAGGGATTTAGCTAGCGCTCGTCACTTTCGTAAATGGCGAACGATTTTGAAAAATGGCGAAAAACTTTCTTTTACAATTTGTCACTTCATTTTCTAAAATCATGATGAGTAGGAGGAATTTGGCCAGTTCTACCTCGTTAATTTAACACTCTAATCCAGGTAATTAAATCAATAATAGCCCAATGTTAAATGGCCAGAGATCAATGATTGAATGATTGCATAACAATGTCACACTTCAACGGCTATTGTCTAATCCAACTAAATAAACAGGTAGTTGGTAATTAATTATGAACTGTCAGACATTTATTTCATTCACATAGTCTTCATTAAGAAAATTAACAGTGCTTAAATATATTATTTATTATAAACAATCACTGACCTACAAACGATGTTTTCCCGCCATTTTGCAGGTACACAGAAGTCATGTGATAGTCCCAAAATATAGCTAAATACCAGCACTTCAAACATAAAAAAATGAACTACCAGGAAACATTTTCTTGAGATTAATATAAAAGTCATTTTAACTGAAAATGTCTTTCTGTTTTTTTCTGGGTTTGCAATCAGACATCTTTAATATTAAATCCTCCATTATTGGAGCACAACTTCATATTACAAAATACAGGAATGTAGGTCATTGCAGTTTTCTAAATTAAATGTGACAATATTATCTCTCTATTCTAATCAAAATTAATGTTTAGAAAAGGAGAAAAATAAACATATACATTTTGGGCATAGGACATCTACATTGTACACAAAATGTACCCATACTACCAGTTTATTAAAATGGAATAATGTCGTACGCAAAAGTGACTAATGATCTCAAAATCCTAGCTAAATCCCTGTATCTGGTTCACTTTAATTCAAAGATGTCACCAAAAAATGCATTTTACAGAGCCCAAGAATGCTCTTAAATAAGTGTATATCTGCAATCTAATTTTTAAAACTTTATGATACTGATATGGTACATCAGTTAAGCAGATTGTCAAAATAATTTGAAGAACATATAGACAAAGATTTTTTTGTCTTTAGGGGAAAACTGACAAAATGGCAAGTCGACAGCACATTTTAAGAACCTCCTGTTGTTTTTGCACATCATTTACTGCTCAGTTTAACAGTTAAAAACATGTTTATTTCAGATATATGTCCATATTAAAAATTATTGCAATCAACGTTTAATGCTAGAAGTGGATATATAATTCTGCATATTAGCTTTCTATATTTCTGCATATTATATATATATTGTTAAATAATAGAATAAGAACATATTTGTATTTCTACAGTGTAAATACATAATTAAAATTGTACTGCATTGTTCACAAAATCTTCTTGTGTGTAATTACTAGCAATTATGTGTATATTTTTAAGAAAATTTCGTGTTCTTGGAATAACTTTTCGAACTGAAACAAAATCCTTCCAAAATGTCATGTTCTTGGAATTATTTGGTAAAAGTGCACAATTTGACTGATTTGAATTATCAGCTGACAGTATATAACTGTCCATAATTATATACCATAAGCACTGTAAATTATCACATTATGCATGTCCATTCATTGAGGAACTGTCAAATATGTTATTAACATGCTGGGAACTAATGGGGCACCATGGGGGCTTAGAAGGAAACGATAACTTGTTGATTGGCCTCACACCATTAAACTGTTTTGGACAATATCAAGTTAATTGCACGTACCTGCTGCCAGCGATCTTCCAGAGACGGTTGTGCTGAGAAATATCCAGTATCATGCACAACCTGAAGCTCACGAAAGATGTTGCCACTCGGCAATACATCCATCTTGAAAGTTTATTACTCGGCGGAAAGCCGGCTTGAAGTTTGATGAGAACTAGGCACTGTTACACAACTGAGACTTCAAATACACATCTCTGCTAATACACAGTAGCATCCATTTATGAAACACACACGTAACTGTCACTCAAGCATTAAGAGGTAGTCCATAATCAACTTTTTTGTCGAGATATTACACAGTCGGAACTAACACGCTACGATTTTGTATATTATAATTCGGAATTTCATGATTGACCAATCAAACTGAAGGTTACGTCCTTAAAGTATTTGAAGAATGTTAATTAGCCAATGAAAATGTAGGGTTAGAGCTGTCATTCCCCATATGGAAATAGTGAATTTGTCTATATTTGGATACGTATATAAAGCATAAATTAGATATGGTTGTCCATTCTAGCTTTCTGACTCATAGAGCACATGTCGATTTGTTTTGAAAACATTTTGAAATATTCTTGGATATACGATGATTAATAAATCTGGTTGTCACGTCTTTCTTTTGAAAATTAGTATTGGAAGAAAAGGTTATTTTTAGTTTATATAAATAGGTTGAACACAACTTGCCAAAATTTAGTGCAACAACAACTTTACCATAATCCAGCCTTATTGTAATTTAGTTTAGTTTATTTATTTTTCACTTGTTTGTCTGGGGGATCTCTTCGCATTTTTAGGTAGGGTGAGCAGCGGAGTTTGTGGAATCCCAACACTTTTCTATACCTTTTCTTTTAAAAAATGAAAAAAGTCAACCAAAACACGTACTTTGAGATCGAAAAATAGCCACATCTTCCATTATTCGAATGCAAGCATGTGCCAGGCTATGGTTAAGGGCTTTCTGTCTGTCCTGTTTTTTATTATTGTTATTATTAGCCTTTTAATGCATCATCACATATTTCAATGTGAATTCCATACCTTTTCATATAAAACAGTGTTGAAAAATGCTACACATCCCAGCGACACGTCCTTATCTCAAAACATATATATATAAGCCTTCTCCCGAGTTTTTCAGTTGTTTGAGAGAATTTGGAGACAAATATTTTGCAACCCCAAATAAGAGACTTTCAAAACATTTGCCATTTCATTCTAAATATCAAGAAAACATACTAATGCTACACCTAGCGATTCTCCATTTTTAACATTTCCAAATGATGTGATATCCGGTACTTTATTTTCATATGCAGCCAAACTTTGAAATCACAGCTTTATAATTATGAAAGAATTCAGAGTAGGAGTCTAATGCTTATTTATGAAAAAATGCTGGTAATGCATTTTTTAATAATATAAAAACACGATTATTATAGAATCTAAAATAACAAGTTAAAAATATATACACCATATGAAGGACCCAAAGAGACTTCTCTGTTAGAAAGGGAAAATTTACAAACAGAGAATGGGAAATTGTCTTTGTTGTATTTTTTTGTGTTTTAATTTTACCTTGTGAAACAGCTACATATAAACCAATCAATATTGCCGCTTTCCTGATTAGCTATCTTAAAAATCATTTAAAGTGACGAATTAAGAGAAATTATTAAACTACAAAGATGACATCAAGATATATATCTTAGGGTGTGATTAATTTTGTCTAATAAATCGTATTAAATCGTATACATAGAGTTTAGCCATTAACTATAATTGATATAAACAAAGGAATAAGACTCCCATTAAAGGGGCGCAGCTGGTACCCCTAGAAATTACCACGACCCGTTGATTGCTATTCTGATAAACTGAAGTATATCTCTCGGAGTTATCTTTCTTCATTCGAGTAAAATGCTTGGTTTCTGAAACTAGCTCATTTAAATAATGAATGAATTAAAACCAGTTATTTGTAAAGCAACATGCATTAGTAGAATTGTATAAAAATAGGAGATGTGGCATGATTGTCCTTAAGACAGCCACCCACGTTTCCGTAAAAAGTAGGATATCCCATGTTTTATAAGATGATTACAAGTACATCCGAATTTTGATACCAAATCTTTATATTTATGAAAGAACTTAGTGAATGTTTGAATCAAATTGATGTAACGAAATCCTTGACTTAATAATTTTTCAGTTATATAGAGATTGCGTTCATAAAAGTCTGAAACGTCGCTTCAAACACGGGCATACCGAACAAGCTGAGAAATGTATACCCCGTACGAAGTAGCCAAAGGAACGTCCCCGTCAAGGAAGGGAAAATTAACAATTGGGAATGAGAAACTGTCCCTCTTGTCGTAAATTTTGGTGAAGATTTTACCTTGAGAAGTAGATGAACTCTTTATAATCACATTTTGCTGAAAAAAAAACACACCCGCAAAAATATTCATTTACAGTACTTTTTCATCCTACAATTAAATTGAGACATGAACAAAAAATTCAGAAAAAGTTTTAAAAATTACTTCAACATACATACTTTGTGCCAAATTTTGATTTTAATGTCAATTAGTATTGTTGCACCATCTTCTAGCACATGATTGTGGCAATGATAAACATTTTTATTAAATTTAAATCCAATCATGATACAATCCTCTATGTTCCAATAAATATTACTTCAGAACTCCCCAAGGCACTGATGAGAACCTTCTATTATCTGTAGACCAACATCTCTCTGGTAAAGACAGTATTACCCCCCACCCCCCACCCCCCATTACACTCTTACTTCAGAACTCCTCCATGCATTGCTGAGAACTAGCCTTCTATTATCTGAAGACCAACATCTCTCTGGTAAAGACAGTTTACCCCTCCCCCAAATTACACACTTACTTCAGAACTCCCCAAGGCACTGCTGAGAACTATCCTTCTATTATCTTTAGACCAACATCTCTTTGGTAAAGACAATATTACCCTCCATTACACACTTACTTCAGAACTCCCCAAGTCACTGCTGAGAACTATCAACACATCTCTCTGGTAAAGACAGTATTACCCCATAACACACTTACTTCAGAACTCCCCCAGGAACCGCTGAGAACTATCCTTCTATTATCTGTAGACTAATGTCTCTCTGGTAAAGACAGTTTTACCCCTCCCGCCAATTACACACTTACTCCCCAAGTCACTGCTGAGAACTATCCTTCTATTATCTGTAGACCAACGTCTCTCTGGTAAACACAGTTTTAACCCCTCCCCCAAATTACAGACTTACTTCAGAACTCCCCAAGGCACTGCTGAGAACTATTGTTCTATTATCTGTAGACCAACATCTCCCTGATAAAGACAATTTTACTCCTCCCCCCAATTACACACTTACTTCAGAACTCCCCCAGGCACTGCTGAGAAATATCCTTCTATTATCTGTAGACCAACATCTTTCTGGTAAAGATAGAACATACAACCCTGGGAATCCATCAGCTAAAATTGATAATTCATAATAAGGTGTTTAATGTTACATGTATATTTTTGATAATATTCAGGTAAGAGCAGTATTTTTTATGTATACACAATTTTTATTTGGGGCTATTAAGAGCTTTACACAAAAAGTGGTATTCCACCCTTGTTGAAGGCCTCATGGAGACCTCTAGATTTGTAAATTACTCTGTTTTTCTCTTATTTGGAGTCCAGTCTTTCTGACATTAACCCCATTTCTTTTCATTTTCATTAGGGGATTTAAATGAAGTCCTTAGTAATGGAAAATATCATACAGATGATCAAATGATCATAATAATGCTTATCTTTACAAGAATACAAAATTCATTCACTTAAGATTTATCAGTGATGTTTGAACCCTGAAAATATGAACACTTATGCCAAAAGTTAAGAATGAGAATGCAAAACAACTGAAATAAAGCCTCAAATTTGAAGAAAAAGAATTGGAAATCCCTAACCAATCATTTTTTGTTTGATTGTTCGATTGGGGTTTTACGCCACTTTCAAAAATATTTCAGTGGTATCGCGACTGGTGGAGAAAGCCGGAGTACCCAGAGAGAACCACCGACCCTTGGGCAGGTAACTGACAAACCTTATCATGTGTGATGCAAGTTTTTGTATGGTACAAAGTCAGGCGAGAACTCACGCTGTATAGGTGATAGGATGCAGTGACCTGTACAGGTAAGTTTTAATCAAATACCTAGACTACTCAGCCACCCAGGCCGCCTCCTAACCAAACATGAAAATACTAAATAATTCAAAACTACAAATATTGTAAATGAAGAAATGTGCTAACTACAGAGTACATACCAGCAGGTTCTTTAACTATATCTACCACTAATGATGACTGTTTAGACTTCCAGTCACACTGAAGGTAAAATGAAATTAAGTACAATGTTTCCAAAAGCAACAAGAGTAGTACTAACACAAAAATGATACAGTAGTTATTAATATTAAAGAATGCTTTAATTCTACTGTCATTTGGTGCTTGGCTGTCTCATAGACAATCATTCCATTCCTAATTTTATATTTCAAATTTCTAATAGACCACAGATGTGACTTAATGCTTATTTATGGTTGACTTCTGGTTTTTCGTTCTTTGACTTTAATAACACATTGAAAATGATACTGTTATGTGATAGCAAACAAAATGCTTTCATTACAACATTTACACATATTTAACATAGAGAACATGTGTCCATGGGACACAGATGCTGCTGCTTCGGAAGACACCAAGTAGATATATGACGTACCTACAAAGAGGAGACATGGTACAAGTCAACCTGATAATGCTTCAGACCAAACATCAAATCAATCCAATTGACACAATTTGAGAAATCTTAGTAGAAAATTTTACAGAATGGAAATTCAATCAATGTCTCGGCAAACAGAATGTAGGCACTTGTAAGACCTGAAAAGGAGAGAAACTAAACAACTCTTCCAGATAATGCTTAAGACCAAATATCAAATCAATTCCATATACACAAGCCAAGAAATCTTTGACAAAAATTGGCAGACAAACCTAAGGATGAAGGTAAAGCTTAATGTCCACGTTGCCCAAAGGCTGGGGCATAAGTAAAGAGCAATCCACGATGCAATCTCAGATATTGGTACACAGAATCTAATTTCATTATTTTATGTCACAAAACTGGGAACAAACAAACTATGTATAGGTGAAAGACTACCTATGTTCTAGCTTATAACTTTATGCATGACATATTTGCCACTGGTTATTAAGCAACAATCAATCAATCAATCTAGCCTCATACCTAGCACTGAGCAGAATGCCATCACTTTTCTCTTGATATCATTGTGCTTTTCGAAGTCCCATGCATCTTATTAATGACATCCTACTCTTAATGAGAACCATGCCTTTCTTGACATTGTACAGTTCATTTGCAATGAAAACTTCCTGCTTTTGATGACTACTATTTTTGTATGCAGTGCATATTATTAAACTTCCTTATTGACAATGATCTACAAGACATCTTTATATAGGCAAACTCCATAAAATGTTTACGATTTGGTTGCCCTATGATGTCTTCATACAACTTGATAAATAAATCTTTAATGTGATTGTTAAATTTATGAAAATGTGAACCTTTTTACATTGATGCAAAATTTTTCTAGCTTATGGTGCTATGAATTTGTTTAAAGTAGAAATTTTCAGAATTTGAAAGGCAAAAAAACTTAAAATGACTCTCCATGAAATCCCTTGCTGGATGCAGTATCTGTATTGAGGTATTGGTGATCGCAAATCAGATACTCAAGAGTTTGATATATAGGGTCAGCCTACTGTTCAGTAACATGTAAAATTGAACCAACTACATAGACTACTTGGCAATTAAGGCTCATTTATTTAATAAGAAGTTTCAGGATTTCTATATGCACTTAACACTTTGTTGCACATTGTAACAGAATATAGCTTTGTTGAGATTCTCAACAAATACCTCAAGTAACCCTGCACATTGTTATTGAGGAAACAATATTTATAGATTATAGTTGATCTTCTTTACAAGATCAACATATTAAAGATGGACATGCGAGATCGAGTAAAGATGACCAACGTTAATCTGTTTATCGCTAAACTATCATGTAACATCATTGACAAGTTAGGTCTTCCTCCTTACGACATCAAAGAATAAATGGAATCAACTATAATTTTTCATATCAGGGTAGTCTCCTTATAAAAGAATTCTCAAACCCAGTATATCACATTTGTCTCTACTCATCATAAGTAATCTAACACATTGGAAGTGAGGACCTAGTATATCACAGTAAAAGTATTCAGTTTGTCTCTACTCACCATAAGTAATCTAACACATTGGTAATGAGGACCCAGTATATCACAGTAAAAGTATTCAGTTTGTTTCTACTCACCATAAGTAATCTAACACATTGGCAGTGAGGACCCAGTATATCACTGTAAAAGTATTCAGTTTGTCTCTACTCACCATAAGTAATCTAACACATTGGTAGTGAGGACCCAGTATATCACAGTAAAAGTATTCAGTTTGTCTCTACTCACCATAAGTAATCTAACACATTGGTAGTGAGGACCCAGTATATCACTGTAAAAGTATTCAGTTTGTCTCTACTCACCATAAGTAATCTAACACATTTGTAGTGAGGACCCAGTATATCACTGTAAAAGTATTCAGTTTGTCTCTACTCACCATAAGCAATCTGACACATTGGTAGTGAGGACCCAGTATATCACAGTAAAAGTATTCAGTTTGTCTCTACTCACCATAAGTAATCTGACACATTGGTAGTGAGGACCCAGTAAATCACTGTAAAAGTATTCAGTTTGTCTTTACTCACCATAAGCAATCTAACACATTGGTAGTGAGGACCTAGTATATCATTGTCAAAGTAGATCAATTTAGAGCCATCTGGAGAAAACCTTGGAAATGAACTACATCTCTTGTCATCTGATAATATATCTATAAATAGAAAAATATTGTACATGAATACAGGAGTAGAGAAACAAAGGTCATGAAAGTCAAGTAGATAATATAAGTTAAAATGTTTTTATATTTTTTTTATAAATGTTCCAGTTTGAAGATCAAAATACTGTTTTCCTGAAAAGAACTTAATATGTCTAAGTATGATGACTCCAAATATCAAGGAAACCTGGATTTTCGAAAAAATGATTGATTTAAAAAAATGTTTTAGAATACATGGGCTGCATTTCTTGACAAAAACATCTTATTAATAAAAAGTTTTAATGAGATGTGATGAGCATCTTGGCAAAAAAACAACTTTTTTCAGATCCTGTTTTGAGCAAAAATGACCCAACTTTGGTAAAAAAATTGCTCATATTTACAGTTATGCAATCCTGGAGCTAATTTCCAATGTCATAAAGACATAAACACTAAAGGCATATTTTTTTTTTAAATTGCCTGTTATGTATTGTTAGAATATATTTGAACAATTTAATTCAATATTTCTTCTCAAATAAGACAAATTTATTTTAAGTGGAATTTCAGGGCCAAACATAACCTTTAATGAACCTACTCCTTTATTCATCCTTCAAGATAACTAATAGGATTTTCCATAGGAAGGCAGAACTGTAGATTAATAACTTCACATTTATTAGTATGTCTTGGTCATTTTAGTATCAGACCTTGGACTGTTGGCAGTTTTTTAATTATGGATGGCATTCTGTCTTTTTTCAGCAGAAAAGATGTTTTACCTGCTGCTGCAATGTTTAACAGGCTGATGGAGCATTTTTTACAGAGTTACTGATTAAGATACCACAGAAAATGAAAAAATCCATGAAGTAGTAGATAAAGGTAAATTTAATATTAACAGTGAAAAAACCACCCCAAATATATGGCTGAAAATGACATAGAAAACCATGATGTAAGTACGAGAGTGACCCATTTACATTATTCTTTTTCTTACTTAATAGACTGTTGACACAATAAGAACATTCTTTCTGCCAACCATCAGATAAATTATTATCAAAAATGAAACTCAAATGAGGATATTTATATGACTGACATAAATTCAATAGAAATCATCCATTAAAATGTACTAAACACAATGCTGCAATAATTCCAAAGTTACTACTACCCGGTATTATATGTATTAACACAGCAAATGAATAACTTACCACACTTATTTGATTCTTTGTCCCAGTGGTAGATAGCACTCCTGAAAAAAATTACCGTTTTTAACATACTAGTAATATAAATATAAGATTACCTATGTTGAATAAGAGTATAAATTCTGATTTATTTTATGCAAATTAAAAGAAATAATTTCTTATCAGTTAGAACAAAAACAAAGAAAAACAAAGATCAAAATGGAGTACTAATATCCAAACAAACAAAAATAGGCAGCCAAATTCATTAATCAACAGTTAAACAGTACTCTCAGGTAAGCATCTGAGAAAAATATATAAAGGTGAACAATGGCTATAAGGGCAAAGTCAAAAATTGCAAATAATGCAACCAGGATAAAATAAAAGTAGGCCCATCAAAAGGGGGTGTGTGGTGTGTGACTTAGTGAGATGTCAGTAAATGGATCTGGAAGAAGTCAAGATATAAACATCTGCAACTGATACGGGAGTTTCACAACAAATGTATCTTCAATCTGTAATATAGAGGTTAAATATCAAATACAAGTCTAGTAAGAGGACAAGGAAGCACAAAATGTAACATAAGAACGGAAGGATGGAAATCATAGCCTACTGATGCTAACAATAGAGTTCAATTTATTCTAATTCTGACTTGGAGCATAAATTAAGTTTGTTATAGTTCTACAAAATTTTTACTATGTTTACAGGTTAAAACAATTCAGAAGTTTTTCTTGATTTGTTAGTAAATAGTTAAAAGTTTAAAATGTACTTAAGAGATATGTTTTACCTAAAATAAATAGCCTATTTTCTAAAAGCATCCCAAAATTATGTTTAAAACTACACAAACTTTTGTTGTGTACTTTGTTACAAGAAATGAAACTAACTTTTCTTGTGTTATTCAGTACACAACACAAGTCTTCAAAACCAAACAAATAATGATACAGAAAGATTTTAGTCATAAACGTCTTGAAGAATGAAAAACTTCAAATAAATTTGGCAATAAGCAGGAAAGTTACTCACTCTCTGTTTGGACAATATATTAGACCTAATCTGTAGGGTCCGTTTTTCCACCCTGTAAAAACCACTCCTTTATCTGATGGGGCCCATATTGCCTGAAATAATATACTCTATGAGTTATGCTTTGTTAGTGTTAGGTATTGCAACTACAACAGAATATAACATCAGTCTAAGTGATGCTACCCATCAGAGTGTTGTAAACATGTATATCAAATAATTTTCAAATCTTCAATAATAATAATCTGGTCATTAAAATCAATATTCACAATACAATACCCACATTTTTGTATTTTTAAACAAAATGCTTTTATACACTTAATTGGTCACACCACACCATAACCAAAATAAATATGACTATGTAAGTGCTTATTTGTTCCGGGCATAAAAAGTTCCAGCCGGAATTTTTCAGCTCGCCAAAACATTCCTCTGGAAAATTTCAACTAGTCATAATATTCCTCCAGAACATTCAAACTAGTTGATTTTTTCCAACCCCTGTTAAAAAGTTCCAATGGTACATTTGAACCAGTTAAAAAGTTCCAATGGAACAATGTAGCTAGTTAAAATATTCCAGATCACAGAAATAATGAAAGTATGAACAAAAGAACTAGTTAAAAAAGTCCTAAGCATTAAATTAACTGATTTACTTATTTTACACATATAAAGGAACAACGAACTAGCTAAAAGGTTTCATATCACAGAAATAATGAAAATAGAAACAAAAGTTTAAAAAGTCTGAAGCATTGAATTAACTGATTTACTTTTTTTTACACATAAAAAAGAACGAAGTATTGAAAAGGTTCAATGGCATGGAGATGGAACAAACTACATGTAATTAATGTTTAAATAAATGTTGCGTAATATTTCCATATTGTTTATTGGTTTCTCAACATTGACCTGTTCAGTTTATTTTCACCTCGTCGAATATTTTATTTGTCTTGAAATCAAGATGTTGTGTGAATATTTCATCTAGTTCTTAATATCCTACGGAACATTTTAGCTGGTTTATTTTAATCAGTGGAACCTTTAAACTAGTTATTTTGTTCCAGTGGAACATTTCAACTGGTTATTTTGTTCCAGTAGAACATATTCAACTGGATTTGATCTGGATTCGTTATATACATTCCAGATTTATTGAACTTGTCACCTAACATGATAAATTTCAGAACAAAACAACTAGTCATTTTATTCTGGAATTTTATAAGTAGTTGTTTTGTTCCAAAATAAAGTGACTAGTCTTAATACATCTGGAATGTTTTAACTGATTCCAGAACAAATAAAATGGTTGATTTGTTCCGCTGGAACAAAATGACTATTTGAAAAGTTCCAATGGAACAAATCAACTAGCAGAACAAAGTGGTTGTTACAACTATACTCTATGCCAAGCTTTTATGGAGTGCGATTTTTTAGTAATTAAATTATGCATGAGTTTCTGCCATTATTTTTATTATAAATCAAACAAATTTATTATCCTGTGGTAAACAGTTCATGTTTTACACTGGCAATAGAGTTTTACATATTATTATCTGCCCCTGAATTTCTCTACAGAGATGTATGTTGAGAGTTGGCCATCTTTGTTTTTTGGTGGAAGTGCTAAAGAGTGACCTAGATATAGCAACTTAAAAAATTACGCATATTTCTTTTAGTCCAACCCTCTCTCGCGATTCATAAAAGAAGAAATGCTTTAGAGCAAATTTCCTTCTACTTGTTTCACTTACAATAGAATTATATGTTGCCTTTTCAATAGAAGATGTAGGGTATTTAATAGCTCTTTGGCCTTGAAAGTAGAAAGGTGAACAGTGTCCATTTAATTGATCTGCTTGAGTGACTGCCCAGTCACATGATCATTGTTTTGATGATCCTATTGTCTTCTTATATCAACAGGTGTTAAAGTCATGCAAGTTCACTCATACTTTAAAACCTGTCATTATAAAGATGACAATAGGATCACCTAAGGTATGGGCATGTGACTTGGCAGTCTCTCAAGTAAATCAATTAAATAGACACTGTTCACCTTTCTACTTTCAAGGCCAAAGAGCTATCAAATACCCTACATCTTCTTTTTAAAAGGCAACATATAATCATATTGTAAGTGAAACAGGTAAAAGGAAATTTGCTCTAAGATTTACTAATAAAGAGTTTACCTTCTATACTTTTCTTGAGGCCAGGACTCACCACACCCTCTAAATTTGGTAGAGCTGATAATATTGTCTGCAACAGATAAAATGTAAATGTTAAATTTCAAATGTAGTTAATGGCTTATTCTAATATGGGGTCCTTAATTTACCCACGGTGTAATCTCCAATAATTTTACATTTTTATTTTTTAAATTTACCTTCATTAGACATGCTAAAGGCCAAAGAAAAAATGTAAGTGAAACTTAATGGGCTTTTAGTTGCATTCATGGAACAAATGAAATATTCAGCTCATGACGTAATGAATGCCATTAAGCCACATACAAAGATAGAACAATTGGGGAATTTTTACAAATAACAATAAGATGTAAACTGTATCTTTCCAACATACACTCCAGTACCCAAACATTAATAAGAGCATACAACTTAAGCACGAGGAAGCTTTTTACCACCTCCACACTGCACAAGAGAAAAACTGTGTAATAATAATTGAAAGAATGAATATGTAATATATGCCAGAAAGACACAATCCAAATTTTACATACATAGTATATTTTGAACTTTGATTCAGTTTACCTGAAGTCTACACACCTTGAACTTTGAATGGCCAGTCATTACATAAACAGAATATCCGTGATAACCACAAGTGGCAAAACTTTCCACAAAAGTTTATCATTAAATTAGCCATTAAATTCAGTTATCCAATGTTCAGAGATGAAAACACATTTGTGCCATGATTGGTTGAAATCTGTTGTGTTAACAGAAAGGATGATGAAAATGTGAAATTCCCATAATGTCCAATGTTAAACTAAGTTGCTTCATGGCGTTCATTTTGATTGGCAAACGATTCACAAATTAACAATCTAACAATCATTTCTGCAAAATAACCCTCCACCTTCTGACAAGACTTTTGAAATTTGGACTTATTAGAACACATAATTAGCCCTGGCAGCTATGTTGAATTTCTGATCAGCACCAATAACATAAATCTGGTAAAGGACCACCTGCTTTACTTTTCTGCCAAGTTTGGTTGAGATATGTTAAGTGGTTTCAGTGAGGAAGATGAAAATGTAATAAGTTTACAGACGATGAGGACAGAAGCAGTGATGACAAAAGCTCGTATGGCCCTTAGGGCCAGGTGAACTAAAAGCAGAAACTGCAGAAAACTTTCATTCCTGATGTCTCATTTTCAAGAATTTTAAACTATAACAACCAAAACTTAAACATCTTATAAATTGCATTCTGTTATAAAATTATGTCTGAATAGGACTGAAAATAACCATAAGAATGCTATACCTGTTGAGGAAATGCTTTTATCCCTAAAATCAATGACTTGTTTAGGAGGTTTCTATCATTGCTTAATAGTACTACAATACAGTCTTGATCTGCAAACAAACAGAAATTGTAGATCTATATAATATGTGCTCTTACAGATCATGAATTAAGGTAAAACAATACTTCATAAATTTTTTGTCTGTCATATAAAACCAAAATGTGATCATTTTTTTGTTCATTCATAACTTAATGACATACCAAAATTAGAAAAACATAAAATGTACCAGGTTTCTCTGATATTTTTGTTTAGATGGCAGTCTCTTCCCTTAGATCCATCTATATACAAGATATATAGAATCTAACACTACCAAATGTATAAGACACAACAATATAAACCTAGAGTTAGATTTTACTTAAACAAGTCTACAAGAATTCAATCTTCCATTATAGATATTCATTTGTTCAAAAGCAGTTGCTTGATCTGGTAAAACACGTTGAATATGGCTTGCCGTTATATACTTGAAACCTATAACTTCATTTCACAACAAATTGGCAACAGAGTCTCTTTTACTCTAAATTTTTCTTCTCAACATTAAACAACTATCCTTACTACTACACACAACAATAAATATGAACAATAATTACTGTTATTCTGACATTGGAGACAGCATTGTAGTACTCTGTCATCATTACATTCCGCTACAAAATCACCAGCTGCCCAACTTGCCTGAAAAAAAAACCATTATGATTAATTACAATTCAGGCAGAAATTCGTTTTATTCATATCAAATAATTCAAATTAAATCGAAAATGTTTGGTTATACACACTAAATAATTCTAGATCTCAACTGAGAATAAAAAGAGCAACTAGGAGTTGTTTTTGGTCACAAAAACATATGTCTCCCCCCTGAGTATGCACATATAAACTGTACCATGTCTTCTCTAAAAATACCATATGATAATCAAAGTGCTGAAAGCACTGCAGAAAGTTTTGCTTTTTGCAATAGCTGAGTTCAACTTCACTGCTGCAACAAA
>JAULBM010117780.1:0-18742 GCA_032357055.1 Geukensia granosissima | reverse complement strand
TGTAGAAGTTAAAATTCTAATGTCACTTGGTGGGTGGCTGTCTCATGGACAATCATGCCACATCTCCTATTTTTATATTGTCTCTTGAATTGATTTGAAATCTGTTTTTCAATGCAACAAAACAAGTTTAATAGATACTTTTAAATGAGTGACCATGAACATGGATTTTGAATATAATAAAACAATGACAACTGACATGCGTTATAAGTTTTCTACAATGTTTCCAATCATTTTGTTGATTTTTTTGTAACACCTGGTAATAGACGTTGCACCCGTACTTTTAAAATTATATTTTGTGATGTCCGGCAGATTCATTTGCTAAATTCACCATCATTCCCTTATGTGTCATGAAAAGCTAAGACATGATTAAATTGACATTCTTTATTCAGTTGAAATCCTCCATCCTTCCACTTAATAGTCAATTATATGCGTTTGTTTTTTATTAATGTATTTCAGTTCTGCAACCTTTGTTTAAATTTGAATTACTACAGAAACAAAAGCATTAAGATCAAAGCAATAATAACATCAATAAAATTAGAAAAAATAGATATATAGCACTTTTAGAAATTTTAAAAGGAAGTGAACACTATTTTTTAATTAAACTTCTCCTCTCGATCCTAATTACTTTTAGAAGCGACAGATTTAATACCTGAAGGTGTTGACGGGTTCAGAATTATTTTCAAATTTATTTAATCTTTTGCAGTCTAGATTCCATCTCGTAACTTATTATTTAAATAACCGTGAAGAAAGACAAAGCGAAAGTTAACCGGGTAAAGATAAATTTGAGAAGAAAAGTCGACACACGCAGCAATTTCAAGAACACGAACAGGACAGAACATGACACATAGTGTGCAAATAAAACTAAAAACAAACATAAAACTAAACTATGAAAAATGCGAAACAAAAATGATATTCATTATCGAAATTTCGTGACAACTTGGCCAAAACTAAAAAAATCATTATTCGCATAATTTTCCCAGACTGAGAACCCCGATTATAAATAGTCGCGCGAGGGAGAGAGAGGCTTACTACTTTGTTCAACAATTTACTTAAAAACTAATTTTAAATCAATACCTGATAACATTTGTTTCCTACATGCTGTCGTTGGTTTATTTTGTCATTTGCTTAATATCTAATGTTTTTTGTTTAATTTTTGTTAATGAATGTTTTTATCTAAATCCAGCTTGATGTGTTTTGTTTGATACATTAGTTAAATAGAGTCAGGTATACTATCATTTGTTTTTGGAGTTAGATCTAGCTATCAGATAAGGTTTGTACTGTTTCAAGTAAGGGACATCTGTTGTCTATTGTTGTATTTGTAATTTTTAACGAATTGTGTATCGCTTTACAGGGTTAAATATAATACAATTTGTTTTAAGCTTGTATGTCGTTTTATCACACCACTCTCTTAGGTAGTGGTTGTGGGTGTTGAGCGATCACAAACAGGTTTAACCTTGCCACATAAATTATGTGCTTGTCAAGCCAAGTAACTGTTGTGAATGTCGTTTTGTTTATGTTTACAAGTTATTTGTTTTACATTATATACTCAGTTACAACTGTAGTCACATTGTATTACTTGACCGTTTGCAGCTTGCCTTATGGTACAGATCTCTGTCCGTTATCGAAGAATTTAGATTTCATGGATGGCTCTCTCATAGACAATCAAACCATATCTCCTATTTCTTTATTTACCATTCCGAAGGACCAAGTTTTAAATTGGTATTCCAAGGGTAGGAGCATCGAGCATTGCTTTTTTCCCTTTTTTGTTTATTTTGTGTTTGTCTCTCTTTTTGTTATATGTGTTTTGGAAACCTCACTTAGGTATCTAACATTTGCATTGGGCAAGTTACAGCACTGGGGATTTTGTTAATAAAGAAATAGAAGTACTAGTAATTGGATACCTGACTGAATGGTTTACCAAGGTAAGATTAATAGTGAGCATGTTAAAAAATAGATTTTCACTATGTGATACATTACTTTGTGTGGATTGTTATTTCTTTGGCATAAAACATTTTCATGTATAACCAGTTTATGTTATACCAAGACTAAAATACTTATGTTAGACATATGTGTCCGCAAGACAAGGCATACTCTATACAAACATAAACTTAAGATTCCTTCACAAAACAGGAGAAAAGAGAAGTGCTTTTCGTCAACCAGCAGGTACATACAATAAAGCACAACCTGAGTTCATCCTGATATTAAGATGCAGGTTCGTATTGTTCATAGATATATTTTCGTTTTTAGTGTTTATGTATTCTCTATGCCGTTTTCTGTCTTGTTTTTATTCTACAGATTGTCGACATAGATATATGCTCTTTTTAGTGGTATGTATTCTCTATGCTGTTTTCCGCCTTTTTTTTGTTCTCGAGATTACCGATTATCGAATTGTTCAGTTCTCCGCTCTAATTCTCTCATCTCTTTTTTAAAAAATGTAAAATATTTAGTTTATATTGTGCATTTGCTAATGCTTTTCCAACTAATGATTTTCTGAAAAAATGGGAATATTTCTGCGTTAAGTGCACTACATTAATACAAACAAGAAAATATAATAATTGAATGCAACATTAAATATCACGATTGACTGATGTTATTAACATTAAGGGTAATATTTAAACCGTATTTATTCATGTGTTATTTATATTGACAACGGTGTCATAAAAGAAAAAATATGGTCTCGGAGTGCACACACTGTATATTTCTACTAGTAAACCAATTTAAAGAACTGGCTGATTCATTTGGTACTCCAGCTTTATTGTGTGATCGATGTTTGTCTTTCATTTTTTTTGTTGGCCATGGTCTTGTCCGTCTTCTGACTTAACGATTTCTGTCTGCCCCTTTGGTATCTTCGAATTCCTTTTGTTAACTGTACCTTAGAAATCGTGATATGCTTCTTCCTGAATTGACTTGGACACCATTAGAGATACGAGATTTTATGATAGACACAGGGTGCGTAAACTACTGGGAACCTGACCACTCAGAACCTGCTCTTGTAATGTTGCCAGTCCATATTAGACTATATCAATTTCGGACATAACCAAAACATATTTTATTTTATACACCCAAACATCAGGACATATAGGTATCTGTCTCGAAACTATCTCTGCACTTCTTTTGATAGTAAAGTCCTGTATCATTTTTATTTTGATAGTTAAGGTAAGAGAATACAAAACGTTATGGAAGGAGTAGTTGTCCGACCGCTGGATTTGACTTCCTATTTCGATCAAGTTGAATTTGAGAACTTCTAATAGTATGCTTAGACAGTAGGCTTCCTATGTTTTGGTTGAAATACGCATATAGCATTTCAAAAGGAATTCGAAGATACCAAAAGGGCAGACAGAAATCGTAAGTCGGCCAACAAAATGAAACGAAAGAGAAACATAGAACACACAACACTACACTGGAAACTAAAGCTGGAGCAACACGAACCCTACAAAAACCAAGGTGAGTTGAGGTGCTCCGGAAGGGTAAGCAACTCCTGCTCCTCTAATAGCACCCGTCGTGTTACTCAAAATTCACTTTATATATACAACATTGGTTAACTTGTATTCTAAAAAGAACTCAAAGATATCAACGAGGCGGACAGAAATCGTTGATTCAAAATTACCAATGTTTAATAAATATGAAAATTTTGGATATGCTATATGTACATTTCAAATAGTAACCTCTAATCAGTAGTAAATCAGAAGACAGAAAAGACCGTGGCCAACAACAAAGAAACGAAACACAAACATAGTACGCACAACACTGAAAACTAAAACTAGAGTGACACCAACCATACAATAAAAAGGCCGAGTTCAAGTGCTCTGGAAGAATAAGCAACTGTTAACTAGTGACAAAAGTGTCAGTTAACAAATCCGGCGTATAGTCGCAATTGATGTTATTCACAACCGTTATAGGAACGGATTTGTTTACCACAGCATCGGTAATGATACTTCATGTACGTTGTATTCGGTCGCCTGTTTGGGGTGCGGCATTTGGTTATTGCCGCTTTAAAACTATTTAATTCAACACAATATTTATCTGTCAGTTTCACTGCAGCTGCCTTCTCATATTTCTTGTCTAAATGGAACCACACTTGATAGGAATACCATAAGCTGTCTTACATAGTTTCTGTCAAGTAACAGCACTTGAGTGCTTTGATTTCAGATTTTTATTAGTGGCGAGTTAAAATCTTAATATCCAACTTGTTCTGCCATAAAATGACATCCAGATATATGTTATCTAAGCAAAAGATTTTATTTAGCATCTACCACAAACAAACATTATGTCTACATTGTGTGTAATACCACTTAGACTTAAAAACATCTCAAATGAGGGATTTTTCTTAAGATCATTCAGACTTAAACTGATATGCACAGTATAGATTTTTCACAATGCCATCTAATATATGATATCACAGAAGAGATAACAACTTCACATTTAACTCTGATAAAAAGTGTAAAATAAAACTAAACTTGTACAGCTTGGAAACATTACCGACGTTGGGAAAATGCCACGCTCTCAGCACGTTAAAGATCACTTTGCAACAGCTCGTTATGAATGGTCCGTAGGTGACCAGTTGCTCAGGCTAAATTTCCCGCCCCTAACCAAACAGTCCCAATTTGGCAACCCGTGGCTATTCAAATCCTCGGCCTTAACATTGCTACACCCCTTATATGATTTATTGTTTGGTAACTTGTTCTCGTTCTAATATGCATAAAATATTTGCCACTGGACGTTAAACAACAATCAATCAATCAATTTCTTTGGATTTGAGAGCTTCTTTTCATATGTTTGGATCTTGGACTTCCTACTGATGAGAGGTTACTCCATGAAATTTACATTACGCATACTAAAATACTTCGTATTTATTCAACATTGGTAATTTTGTATTTGTCAGTGAAGTATGGATTATTATATGTCTAAATATGCTTACTTCTACGGAGCACCTGATCCTTTGCTTTGTAAAGAAGTTAAACGTTTTTAATACACTCCTTTAAGGCAGTAGGGGGACTAAGGTTTACCCTCCTAGGTACATATGTTCATCAATTTCCGTCAAAAATTTCTCATCTTGTGTAAATTAAATTGATGTGATATTTGGTCTGAATCATTAACAAATCCCCTTTTGAGGTCCATCATATCTACTTCCTATTTGCTTGGACAGGGGCATCTCTATGTTTGCCATTTTGTTTGTTTTGAGTTTATCTTTTCTAACATCCGGGACAATGGTATCATGGTTTTCACAGAGATGTAACCAGGGGCTGTTAAACAAGCTACACGCATTTATTCCTGCCAAATTCATTTTGCATTGAAAGTTATCATAATATCAATTGAATTTTGATTTCAATTCATTCGGAGAACTATAGGCTTTTTATAATATAAAATGTTGAAATAAAGTTTATTGTGGTATTTAAGTTGTGTAAACACTCGGGTTTTTAAAGCACAAACTTTTGCACGCACTCATTTTCTGTGACTGCATAATGGCAACAATGGCGTTCAGCGAGTGTTATGTGTATTTACGGTATAAAATGTGAGAAAAAGAATCAAACACCACAGTAAGTACAAGACAGAAAATCTCAGACATCCTCAAGTATGATTTCTATCGTTCTCCGACTCAACAATCCTCGTCAGAGAACGATAGAAATCTTACACTCGGGATGTCTGAGTTGTGAGATTTTCTCATCTTGTACTTTAGGTGGTGTTAGATTCTATATGTCTTTGCAGAGTATGCACTTATCATCTTTTGCATGGGTATTCTACTTAAGACATAACAAATGTAGGCATTTTTTATATTTTAATGTCCAAGATAAGTACAGATGTACAGTTTCTAAAATAAATTACATTAATATTGGTAACATCTTCCATCTTTATTTTAAGTTCAATATTTTTGTAAATAAACATAGAATAAAAGTATTGTAATATATTATAAAATCTTAAGTTCCTCGTAGTAAGAGGAGGAAAGCCTGAAGTAACTCTGTGGGCAAATGTATAAATTAAGGAAAAGAACATCATACAGTAACAGAAATCAAGTCACTACTCTCATTTATTAACCAAAGACATTTATGATGTTCATTTGAGTGTAATTTCTCTGTAGTCAATAAATAAATTTATCATATTCTTAGTATTTAATAAAAGAAATTGGCATAAACAATACTGAAAGAACTTTGCCGTCTCAATTGAAAATTGTAATACAATAAGAGAATCCTGTGTATTCAAGTATATAACAAATATAGTACAATATGGCTATTTTTGTATCATATCTTGTATCAACCCTCAACCAGTACCATCCCTATAGGTAAATCTTTTTTGATGATATTGGTGCTTCGGCTTGATATCAGGTATGATACAAAACGAGCCAATATATTCTCTATATACTGTCCAATCATAAATTCCAATGGAAATTACTGAATTATTGATATTTATTCTTTTTATGACATGTCCTTACATAAATTTAAAATTCAAATTATATAATGCTATCTACAATGAGGTCAAGGTTTTATGATCTGCACTGGATAATAAAAACTTTTATAATGTACAAAATATGCAGAACAGGTAGAAATAATTTTGAAATCTTAAATGATGCCTGTGTGTGTTATCTGTATATCAGAGACGGTACCAGGCTGTCACGATACATTTAACATTATAATACACAAGATGTTGTCATGAAAAGTTAGAAAAAGGAATCTAATAAGTAAACATGTAATGCTCAATCGAAATTTACTACAGATCTTATTTTTAGAAACTCTATGTCAATATACAATTTATTCTATTTATAGGTGATCATGTGATGAAGAAATGACACAAATAACAAGCAAATATTCATATCAAATGGTATTCTATCGTAACCTTGAAAATATATAACAATTGATAGTTTCACATAACTGATAAACAATTACATATGTTTTAAAGATTGAAACTAAAATTATCATCAACATCTAATCAAGCTCAAAAAGGGGGGGCTGTGATAAAGATGATAATTTCAGTCCAAGTCGTTGAAAGTCCATTTTTATCTTCATTGGCAAATTGATCATTAACATTGTAATATTTTCCAGTTTCGCAGCTGTAGGCTCGGGAGTGTCTCATACTGCAAAAATACAGCAAAAAGAACAAAGAAAAAAGTCCTAAACTGTCAATAAAAAGTAATTTCAGTAAAGGGGAAAAAGCGGGTTATTGGACATTTGAAAGGTACCTCGGAAACAATTGATATTCAGAAATTATTGCATGCATATATTATTGCGGAAGTTGCTGGTGATAATGCAACTTTTAGTAATGTGATATAGTTAATCCTGTAACAGAAAACAACTAGCAAAATTCCAAATGTGAGTTCTAATTTTATTGTGATTATTGCAATTTGCATTCTGTTGCATTATTCACAATAATAAAAACATTGCAATAATTTCTGATCAAAAATTAAAGGTCAACAATTCTTAATTGATTTTTGGTTGCTAAACGTCCAGTGGCAAATATTTCATGCATATTCAAGTTGTTGGTCAACAATGACACAAATGTTTTCAATTGCTGTTATATTATAATAAAAAGAACGAGTTTTTCTCTAAAAGAGCAAACCAAAGAACAGTCAAGACTAAGAAAAATTTATGTTTAACTTGAATAGTTAGTATCCCTCTTGGAAACGTGCTTCAAAATAGTGGTAAGAAAATGTGGACATTAACATTGTTGAAAATTTGATTCATCAATAATTGTGTGATAATGAACACCCTTTAACTGATTTAGTTATTATCATGTACCTAGTTAAAATTAAGTTCATGAAATCTGGAAATGAGACAAAGGTCAGAAGGTCAAGGCTTCACCATGTATATTTACAAATACTTACAACTAGATAATGTATTTGTATCAGTTATACCCGCTCCAAAGGTGCAAATGTACTTGTTTGACTTATACATACTTAAAAGGTACAAAGTACAGTGTGACATGTATCGTAGGCATAGAACTGATTTTGAATGGGGAGGGGGGCTTCAAAATGTGACAAGCTAAAAAAGTGGCCATGTAGTCACTATTCTTTAGCTACTAGAATAGTAACTCCTTATAGCCTATAAAAATGTTCAGCAAATGAATTGAAAATAAGTGGGGGGGGGGATAAAATGTTGAACCCCCCCAACTATCTATAGTCGGGGGAATGATCCATGCCCCCCCTGACTCCTACTACCATGTGTATATATAAAAACTGTCAATGAGGTCAATTAAATATGATAAATATGACAATATGCAAAACTGGTGAATAAAGCTGGTAATGTAATACAGCTAAATGGTTTAACAACCGTGCAATGCTGAATATTTACCTGAGACAGAGGTCACTATTTGAAGATTGAAGATTTGAAAAATTACTATTCTTGAAAGGACCATTTTTAAGCAACTGTCAAAATACTAGCATAATCCGAAATCTAGAATCTGACAAATAAGAAATGAAAATTGGCCATTCAGAAACAAGAAAAATACCAAGTATTATCAGATCAAGATGACATTGATGTTTCCTGTCTTATCTGGGTACTGAGATAACGGTACAGTGGAACTCCCTAAATTTGGCTCTACCCTTGTTTAAAGCCTTGTAGAGACCTCTATATTTGTAAAGTTCCTTCTGTTTTTGTTGTGGTTGGAGTGCAGGCTCTTTGACCCTATATATATTTATTTTCATACTCCAAAACTTCAAAAAATTAAACCTATGAAAACCAGACGATTTCTTTGGTTTGCATTGTTGTTGATTTTCAAAAGTTCACTGTACAGACAGATGATTTAAGGTAAAAAAAATCACATAGCATTTGCCACGTAAGCTTAAATTAAAGTATCTACAATAATACACTTTAATGAACAAGAGTTTTAATTCTCAATATATACACATTGATTTAAAGTCCTTATGTTTATATTTGATACATTTTTGATTTCTGTCTCATAGACAATCATAACAAATCTTTTTGCAAAATTTTATTACTTTTTTGTAGCAATAGCTTAAATAATGGATATTTAAAAAAAAAGAACCTATAAGGATATCATACATCAATATAAATTAATTTGTTTACTGATACTAATAGTATCAATCAATTGGCAAGATGATAAAAGCAACAATAAGCCTGAGTTGACAACTTCATTTTTCTGTTAAGTTTACATTTTAATATTTTAACATTTTACTTTTTTTTACATTTATACATTTTTAGTTTACATTTTACAGATAAGTTTTATGGATATTGAAGGTAATAAACCATAAATCATTCTCAATGGTAAGAATTCCCACAGAACCTATTTTGAGGCATTTTGGATTATTCCAACTTTTAATATTATAAACGTAAGGAATATGGAATAAATGCCAAAATGACATCTTAACCTATTCCTCATTGAGATTTTTTGCAAATTTTTCATAAATTCATTAAGTTCTTTTCTGGATGAACCTTCATCCCATGTAACC
Organism: Geukensia granosissima; assembly: GCA_032357055.1. Taxonomy (NCBI): domain Eukaryota; kingdom Metazoa; phylum Mollusca; class Bivalvia; order Mytilida; family Mytilidae; genus Geukensia; species Geukensia granosissima. The sequence goes on along the minus strand of JAULBM010117780.1, from coordinate 9,345 downwards.
ATTATCTTTGAAATACATATTCCAGAAATGCAATCCAAAGAGAAATCATTTTATGACATTAAAGGTTTTATCACATACATACACAACATAGTATTCTTATATATTGTATTTAAACTGATTGATTAGTTTAAAACTGCATCAAAAATAAATCTTAGAGGACACAAGTATCGACATCTGTTTAAAATACCAGGGTAAATTATTCACAAATAAAAAATCAACACCCTTTAACACATTCTCTCACATATACAAACATTCAAAACATATTATAACAGATATTTTGAAAGTTGAGACTGAAAATTCATCAGTATCTCAGAGCATCCAAAGGACAAGCTGTTATACAGGTGATATATTCAGTCATCTGTTATTCTTTTTATCAGTAACATCATATTAAAAGTCACATGTCCACTGGTCTGATATTTTCCAGTATGAAGCCAGTAGGCTTACACATGCCTTACACTGGAAATATCAGGAAACAAGATCAAAGACTGTCAATACTAAGGAATAAACAGATCAAGTTCAATAGTTTTCATTAAAATATTGGTCTACAAATGCAAAAAATCATGTGTTTGCCTAACTAAGGTGACCTTTATAAGAAAGTTTTTATAAAGTTATAAATCAGAAATTACAAAAACTAGACAAAAAAATATATATAATTTTCATCAAACGTCATCGTGAAAAGTCTCAGTAAACATGTCTTATGGAATGGTATATTTAAACTAATTTCAATAATTTTGCTTGATTCTTTAAATGACTCAAGGATAAGGTATACTTCAATATTGAAGAAAATTGCCATCAGTAAAACATTTCATTTGCTGTAGCATAGATACATAAAAAAATTGTATATGCAAAACAATAATTTTCCTTACAATGGGTAACAGGATGCCTAATTTTATATATAATAAACAAAAAGTTAACTGATTTTGAACTGAATTATCAATGAGTCAACACTGCCATTAACTCACATAATAAATAGCAATCCTTTTGGAGCATCAGTTTTGCTGGTCGAAAGGAGTAGGTTCGGGAATGGTCATATTTGGCCCAAAAATTCTACTCAAAAGCTAAAATTTTGCATTTATATGTTCAAATATGCTTAAGTATTACATATCTGACACAACTGTTTTAATAAAGAACAGTGATAATTTCACTAGAACACATTAAGCAGACATGATTTTTCCAGCGTAGAAAAAAAATTAAAATGGATTACCAGAATACATGAATAAAAAAGAAATCAATACTGGAAAAGCTGCCTCAAAAACACTGAAATCTGTTCTAAAACTGTTGCCCACTGCTATAGAAAATCATTACAGTTGTTGCATTCAAGAACACAGTTTTTTTAATCCGACAACATTGTCACAGGCAGATTAATAAAACGGACACACTTTAGTACAAGTACAATAATATTCCAAGGTGAATAATAATAATCATCAAAAGGAGTAGGTTTGTAAGGACCGTTTTCAGCCTAAAAAAAAATTTAGTATAAATTTTAAGTTTTACATTTTTTGCAAATAAAAATAATATCTTTAAGAATTATATTACAGTTATGATAAAAGTTGTAAGATTTGGTGATTTTAACAGCTCAAACTTTACTTAAAAATGGAAAACCTAACAAAGTAGCTGAAAAGGTGTAATTTATACTTGTTTTTGGCCATTTCATTATTGGCTGCATCCCTGTCACACCTTAATTTTAACATATATTAAGTAGTTTAATGAGCTACATCAGATGTGTAAATATTTTGATGTAACATACATGCGGCCCAAACGATTAGAGCCAAAAACTTCCCCAAAAAAAATATATTAACATTTTCAACAATCTAGGTAATTTACATAATTTGATGATGTAAGTAACTTAAGCACATGCACTTTAATGCAAAAATTCCTGGGTAGAAAACGAAACTTACTGGACCTTCTCCATTGTGCAATAACCATATAATAGTCTATTATACACTATCACAGATACTAACAATTTAAGTCTGTAAATTTGACCCTTATTTTGTGCAGAGCTTCAGCTGGCATAAAAGTTCACAGGGGTGCATCTCCACAAAAAGAGCACTTAAGCACAGTATCATAGGCCACAACTTGTATGGATGATCTAAATGAAATACCAAATATCTTTTTATTTCTATTATTGAAAGACATTAAACTTCATAATCCTTTATTTTCATTGAAATAAGCTGTTTAACATTTGCTTGCATTTCAGAAATACAAAGGGCACAGGAGAGCACCATTAAGGCAGAGGGGTGCTGCCCCCTGCATTTTGGGCTAGCTGGAAAACTGTTATGTATTCGGAAAATGAGAATGATTAACAATAAATAAATACAAGAAAAAGTTGTAGTAATCAAATTTCGCACTTTATACTCCCTGTAAAGCATGCACTGACTTGAAAAAAAGTAAAAAAAATTACAAAAATGGTCATAAAATCCAAAAGTTTTTTCAATTTCTATTTACAATTGGTGTGATGATCTGAACAAAAGACAGGTTGTGATAATGATTAGGTACATATAATACAGTTAAAATTCTTTAGTAAAACAGGTCATATCATTTGTCTTTTTGAGTAGGTAGTTTCAAATAAAATAATAGCCAAAATAAAGAGGGCAACTATCATTATGGCCATATAACCAACATTATTTACTAAGAGCTATAATCAGGAACTCTTTATTGTAGAATCTTTCCTCTGCTTGTTTGATATAGTTGTTTCTAAATAGATATTATATGTATATCCTTAGTTAAGCAGCTTTGTTTATTGAAGAAGAATATTCTGACAGGATTTTGCCAAATTTAAAAAAAGTGGAAATGAGTTACTGGAAGGATAAAATTTGTATGTAATAAAAGAAGCAAAATCATTGTTTGAAATGAAAGAAAATGAAGTCTGAGTATCTGAAATTTTATTACAATGGTCTGGAGTCTAAAAATGCTGTTACATTCTAGGACCTAACTACTGAAAGTGGCTTGTTGGGTCATGACCATCCAAAAAATTTTCACAGGTAATAAAAAAAGGGCTAGAATTAAAATATCCTCAGCATTTATTCTTGTAAGACAAAATAAACTTATACAAAAATGTTGAATAATCCATCATATTTTTGGTTTGATGTTGCATTATAAATTCATGTATTATGCTAATTTGCATGGAATTTGATGATGTCTGATTAAATGACTCACTAAATAATAATACATCCTATATCATATGAGAAATAGAACACAACACATACATAGGTTTGTGGAAGATGTCCCATTGTTACATTATAACTTACATTTTGTATTCACAGTGTGGGGACGGAAATATAAACAGATCAATAATAAGGTGGTTAAATCTGTAATCACTGGAAGTGACTATACACTCCAAACTTGAAAATAACAAAAATACAAAACCATAGGGGACAATTTTTATATGAAGGTAGGTTAAAAATAAAGGTAGGTTAAATCTTAAAAGTCTAGAATTAGGTGAACAAAAAAAAATATTTAATTTATTTTGGATTTTTGGAAGAAAAATCACTGCCAACTTAATCATTTAAAAAGTTTCAATTTGAGTAAATAATCATAATTTTATTACCGATACTTTTAATTTTTCCCTTAAGCGGACATTTAAAGTGAGTTTGACAGTGAAAATAAAATAAATTATTTTGAACATTTTCAAATTTGAAGTGTATAGTCAATTGTCCCAAAATCCAGATTTGACCCTGTATTTATCTGCCATTTTATTTTTCCATTCCCACACTGTGGTATTGGATGCATTGACTTCTCCATCATCTACCTTGCATTGATCTAGTAAAAACTCAGAATCATATTCTGCAATTTCTAACTTCTAACGTGAAAAAACGTGAAATCTCCAATAATTTGCACTAATTCAATAAATATAAAAAGACTAGAGGAACATCTCTATTCATCCCACAGTGTTAAAACACACTATTAGCTATGTAGGTTCACAAATTAGAACACAATGTCTTACATAGTTAACTGTTGTAACACAACCATTTTAAATCCTTTACAAGTTCATTGTAAGAAAACCGATACACGATCTCCTTTGAACTTTGAACTCAAAGCTGACTTTCAGGTCTGTAGGAATACTGCTATGAAGACTGTATTCTAGGAGGTGGCAGTGGGATAAGTTTTCTTGGGTCATAGTTCACCAACCTTTGACCTACCAGATATCTGAAAAAAAAGTGTAAAATTTAACAACTAATATTATAATAGCTTGATAATCATTTTACCTGAGGTGACATGGTATTTGTGAATATTGATTGATTTTTACCTGAAGATGATGGAGTATGTTTTCCCTTGTGAATGGTTATTTGATTGAATGGCGGTTAATATCCAGCAACAAATATTCATGCATTGTCATGAAGATAACATATTAATGAGAAGTGATGATAAATGAACCATGGTTTTCACTAGACTGATATGCTGAGCTGACATTTTTATGTGCTAGCTCACAATAGCAACAGTCTGCAGGAAGACATGCCACTTTGTGCAGACAAATTATTCTGACTCTTGGACAACCAGTTTTTACTCTTACTCCTTAAAGCTTGCTTCGTTAGCAAAGACCAATTTAAATGTCTTTGATTTGACCCATCCAGGGATCCAACCCCACAACCTCTCACACTCGGGGCGAGCTTACTAACCATTACACCACCAAGGTGGTCCAATAGTTTTAAATATCAATCTATGAACATTAACTCCGTATTTTATTGTTCAGTCCCACACTAGATGCCATTTTTTATTTTTTTTTAAGTCTAGATTACTAAATGCCATTTTTAATTTTTCAAGTCTAGATTTTAAAGCAGGTTGAGAGGGGTATTGTATTGCTATGTAAATTATCAACCATGACAAATATTTGTTTTATGAACTCCACTAACATATGTTTTGAAGGCAAAAAAAATTTCATAATGGTCACAACATCTTCATTGGCTTATAAAACATCAATTTTTTATTATGATTTAGGTGTTTTATCCATTTCTGAAATAATAGTTGAAGTATACAATGGGATAATACATTTATCACATAGAGATAAGGCTTATTCTCTTCTTTGATTGGTCTATTCTATGATCTGATAGATTTTTGAACATTTCTATTGGCTGCTCTGGTAAAGACTTGCTCTGTGAAATCATTGTTTACTTGTGATGGCATGTTGATTTCAACCTATTGTCAAGATCGTATAGCAACTGATAACCTCACAAACAATGTAGCCATTTTGCTCTATGCGTACATTCTGACAAATAATTGGCCTTGAATCATAAAATAAATCATAAGAGAAATAGGCAATACTACATTGTTAGCTATTGAGAATCAAATTGTTTACAGAAGAGATAATTAAACATTCGATTTCAAGTCTTGGCGAGAAATATGAAGGTTTAACTATCGAGACTGTAAAAAATATGATTATCAATGTTAAAACAATGTAAGATGTTGTTTCTCTAATTAGTTTGTTTGTTTGGGGTTTAACGCCACTTTCAACAATATTTCAGTCATATCGCGACGGTCAGTTTTACTGCTGGAGTAGCCGGTACGGAGAAAACCACTGACCTTGGGCAGGTAACTGACAAACCTTACCACGTGCAATGCGAGTTAAACCCAACCCGTTTTTGTATGGTACAAACCCAGGCGCAAACTCACGCCGTATAGGTGATAGGATACAGTGATCTGTACAGGTAATTTAAATCAACTACCTAGACCACTCCGCCACCCAGGCCCCTGTGATGCAATTGGTGAGACTATAATAAAATATTAACAAATATGTTTTACCTCCCTAATCATTTTTTGTATTATCTTTCACAATCAAGGTCATAAAAATTCGATGATTTAAACAGATCATCATATTCCGGAAGTAATCAAAGAATAAACTTAATATTCAATTTTATCGGAGATCTGCACTAGCTGGGGTTTCTGCTGGTGTATTTAATATCACCAAGAAGAATACGGGCGAGTTCAATGGCATAAGAGTGCAATACGACTACAATGTATCTCTGATGCACAAGGCTATGTTGAAAGTCATGGTTATATGAATATTGTTAACGGCAGTATTCAGATCAAACAACAAAAATAAACTTTCGTTTTCCGCTTCGGTTAGGCACTTCATGCAATGCCAAGAAATTAGGAACACAAGCCACTTTGTGAAACAACACTGGTTTTCCTAACTATTTTTTCTATGTTTTTTCTACATAATAAAAATATATCTGTATAAAATGATCTAGAATAAGGTTTCAGAGGTATCAAATTTCCGTAATATAGGGGATAAGTAAAATGTCTCCACTTTTTGTATTGATTGTAAAAAACTACAAATCGATGTTTTTGCCTATCATTGTTTCGTCTCATGATCACTGAATCAGCATAAAAGTATATTGTGACCATGAAAGGAAAAATTGAAAGTACAATATCGTCGTCCGCACATAGCTGCCGCAATACGCTGTTGTCGTATATATCCCTTGGCCTAGAAATTTCGCCTCGATTGCAGAAGGTTGTGAGTTCGATCCCCGTCGGGTCAAAATAAAGAAATTAAAATTGGTATTTGCTGCTTCTTCGCTAAGCACGCAGCTTTAGGAGTAAGAGGAAAGACTGGTGGAACGAGAGTCAGAGTAATGTGTCTGGATAAAGTGGCATGACTGCCTGCGGACTGTTGCTTTCGTGAGCTAGCACGTTAAAAATCTGATTCAGCGTAAGCAGGGTTCATTTTATCATCACTCATCATTAATATGCTCTCGTCCTGAATATGCATAAATATTTGCCGCTGGGCGTTAAGCACCATCAATCAATCAATCGGCCTAGAAATTTCGGTAAAAGAACAAATATATATAAGTGAAAGGAATTCGAAGATACCAAAGGGGTAGACAGAAATCGTTCAGTCGGAAGACAGACAAGACAAGACCATGGCCAACAAAAATAAACGAAAGACAAACATAGAAAACACTACACTGAAAACTAAAGCTGGAGTAACACGAACCCTACAAAAACCAAGGTGAGTTCAGGTCTTCCGATGATTTAGATTGTTGCTTAACGTCTATTGGACAAAACCTTTAAAGGAAAAAATGACAATAAAATTATAATAATTGTTTGAACTGTTGTCACAATATGCACAGTTTATGTAGAGACGGAAATTTGCAACAAACAGATCACTCAGTTAGAACAGTTTCAAAAGGTAGTTCCATGTTCTGAGAGCGTTTCTCCCGGCAACGGATTTACGTTATTGCCCTTTTCCAACCAGCATTGTATATCTATTTCTATATCCCGTCTTTATGGCTTTAACGTCTTAAATAATCCAAAAAATCTGCTATAATTGCTCAAACTAATCAAAAATTTTGGCTAGTTTTAGAAACCAGTTTTCTTTGAACTGAATAGCTTAAGGAAGAAAATTTTGTTACCCAAATTATTTTTTCCAAAGGGACAAATGTCGGGACAGATTACTAGTGTTATTTTGCCAAAATCAGGAATGATATTTTTTTTAATTTCAGGCACCCAGAAAAATTAAATAAATCGTGCCTAATAACTGATCGAAAATAAAATCTAGCCATGATGCGCATTTGACATATACGTGATTAAATTATGCAATTGGTTGTTTGAAGTTTATCAGACTGTTCTAGAACTATTGAGTTCCACTCTTATAGTACTTACTTGTAATAAGATTTTTAGATACAGGTTGTGTAATAAAAACCCGATCCATATTCATATGTATGAAAATATTTTGGAACATTTGCAGTTAACCTTAATTTATACTTACTCATTAAATGTTTAAAGATACAAGGCCCGGCAGAGTCGCCTAATAAAATAATTTCCGCAATTCATGTCGTTGCAATTGATAGGAGGTTGACCACAGTGAAGCAAAAAAAAAAGATATGAGTTGATTTTTTTACCTATTGCTGTTTAACGCCCAACTGTGAATATTTCTTCTATATTCTAAAAGGGACTTTATAAGAAAAATTCTGAACTTCTACAGAAAAGGTATAACAATATGTCAAAATGACATTCATTTGCTAAGTTTAGGAAGGAATATTTCTTCATCTGTTCCTTTCTATTTTTATATATTAAAACTTCAAAAAGGGTACAATCCAAAAACAGTTCCTTTATTTCAGACATCTTTTTGAAAATGACCCACTAGTGAAAATAATACATGGAAGATGGGTCCTGCGTTTTCTCTTCATGTCCAACGTTTTCGATTATTACCAATAAGATTTCCCTAACAAAAACCCTAATCTGGGTGCGAACATAGAAACGTTATAACTGACGTATTACCACCCTTGTATCTGAGTTTTAATGAAAAGTTGTGTCCTTGATCATCTAGGAAAGTTATTTGAAATTCTTATATTGCTTCTTGCAAAAAAAACTGAAAATAAATGAAACCCAATTTCAATGAACTGTGAGGGGGTCAACAGCAAAAATTCAAACACTAACGTCTTTTATTGACACAAACTTGCAAATGTAGATGAAAATCAACATAACTTTGGGATTAATTCTTATGCCATGATAAATGTTTCAGAATACCACACAAACTTTTTTGATTTTCATATTGGATTTAAAAATCGGACACTAAAAACAGCAATTAACACTCAGTATATATCGAACAAAATGGTTTAAAAGTTCAAGGTAAGAAAACCCTCAAAATATCCTGAAGGAGAATAGCAACGTCAGATTACAGTATTCCTGTTTACTGTAATATCAGGTGATTACAGTATTTTATTTTTTATTGTTATCGTAGTGTCACAAATTAACATTCTCGGGTTCATTCTTTGGAGGAGATTGGTGGATGGGTTACGGTTTTCAAGAGAAGCAAAGAAAAAAAGAAGTTCATTGTTTACTTATCTGACCGATAGTTGTTATATTTGAATATCATCACATATATAATTTTTGCTGCCTTTAACAGCCTGCCACAGGATGCGGACGTTTGTTCATTATTGAAGGCATAAGGGCAACATGTAGAAGTGTGAGATTTAGGGCTCATTTATACTTCGTCTCGCGATTGGCGCGCGACATCTCGCGACTGTCGCCCGAAAATCGCTTGACTACCGTGCGATTTTACCTGAGATTAAAAGTTTAAACAAGCTACGTCAAGAATAAACACCTAGCGATTGTCTCACGACGTCGCACGACATCGCGCGTCAGTCGCGCGACGATCGCTTTGGAAGTATAAATGAGCCCTATCACGTTTTGGATGGCTGTCTTATAGACAATCATATACCACATCTCCTTTTTCTATATGTGGTGTTGCTGTCTATGAGACATAAAAATTATAAACACCAACAGGTTGCTTTAAGTGCTTCAATAATGGAAAAATATCCACATCCTACGACTAGCTTTAAAAGGTCCCAAAAATAAAATGTGATGATATTCAAATTAAATACTAATCGGTCACTTACATGTAAG
>JAULBM010117561.1:0-18743 GCA_032357055.1 Geukensia granosissima | reverse complement strand
ACTTACCCAAAAGATCTTTTGTCCACCTTTCACATTTCAACTTGCTGCGGTCGTATTATGTGCTTGCGAAGCACCTCTGTTTTATCTAGGGGCCGTGTTGAACGCTGTGTGGTGATCTTTAGATTTGCAAAATTTTCCTCTGTTTTTCTCTTGGTTTGATTGCAGTCTCTCTGGAATTTAAGTTTTTCTCTTGGTTGGTCCCTCTGACATTTACCACATATTTCAATTTTCATATTTGCCACTGAATTTTTCTTCCATATTTCGTTTTGTTTTGGTTTGAGTATTTCTTCCACTCTGTTTGGATCTCTGATTTCCTTTTTTGGATTCTAAAGCTGCTGATTACTCAGCGAAATATTGATTGACTAAACTACATCGACGGTTACTTTATAGGTCGGCTTGAATCTGGCAATGTTAGTGATGGGTGTTTCAACTATTTTTTTTTACTTTTTTGAATGTGTCACATTGAAGTTAGTTTTATGATTAAACAAATCAAACGGGGAGTACACGAATTGACGGCACAATGCAGTCTTTCGCGTGCTCCAAGTCTGAAATCATTGTATCGGAGAAATCTGGATAAATGTATCACAAATATCAAACATCAGTTTGTTGTATTGAATGGCCATTTCGCTGATTGACAATTCGTCAGCAGAGCGCGAAGTCGAAATGTTGGAAAATCTAGTTAAACGATTTATAAGCACAAACATCAGAACCAAGACAATCTAAATATACAGTAGTACAAACTAAGCAAAGAATCACCCTGCATCAGAAGGACGAGCCTTAGAAATATATGTTAATTTTTTCTTACCAATTTTGAAAGGAAAAATTAAAGGCATTTATGAAATGAATCATGCCAAGATAAAAATACTGGCCGATTTGATAACTTAGAATCGGAAACGTCCGTGAATGTTTATTTTCTCCGGTCGTTGTATAAAATAAAAGCATTCCTAGTTGTCTGACATCAAGAATTGAAATGTGAGGATACAATATTACTTTTCATCGCAGGAAGTTGATTGTTAAAAAAGAACATTTACTTCTAATCCATTTCCTCTAGAGTTGATTAGGTAAGTTCAACCCATACAGACAAAGACTTAAGAAAAAATGCCACGGTTTTTAATTTATAAGTTAAGTAAGCAAAGTTAAGGAGAGTAAATGCGTTTGCAATCTCTACTAAAACACCAATGTTTGCCCGCCGATTGTTTTTTTATGTCCCCTCTTCGTCGAAGTAAGACATACTGTTGTACCTGTATTTTTTGTTGTTGTAAAGTCGTATCCGGGCGAGAACATTTCTCATCCTTTGTTCTAGGCTTACCAAATTTGGAGCACAGGTAGATCATCATGTGACGATATAGCGCACATAGTCCTGACCTATTCTCTCTTTGACCTTTGACCCCAAGGTCAATGTATATGTATTTTTTCACACGCTGCCATGTCCAGGTCCATATTTATATACTCTTGACTTAGCAGCATATTTTAAACATTAGAGTATCATCACTAGACATCTTGCCTAGTCAGGACTTCTACATGACCTTTAAATTTGGCATAAGGTCATATTAAAGGTTATTTAGCATTCTTTTGTGCCTGAAACCGACATTTGTTGTCATTGACCGTATTTTGCTTATCGGTTTATCAATATACGAAGGAGAAACCTGTTTTGCTATCCTGAAACTTAAATGATCTTAAACTACTAGTAAAACCTTTGTAGCAGGGTTATTGATATCAAAAGCTTCCCAGTCTTTTACCATATTTTATAACTGTTACCAAGATTTAATACAAAAATACGGCTGCAAATGTAGAATTTTGTTTCTAAATGGAAGTCACATTCTTCATTCTATGGAAACAATACATATACAGCTTACAGATTTAAAAATGAATTGAATCCCAGTGTTGCGTTAAACAAACTTATTCACAAAGGGTATATGTTCGAAGTTGTAGTAAGAACATTACAACTGGTGTTTTGTTGTAAAGATATTAAAAAACTAATCGCTTCTTTACACAAATATTAAACAATTTGAGATCTTGTCGTTCATTGTCGTTCCTAGCGTTCATTGACAACACATTATTAAATCATCGGACATACTGTATTTGATGACATCTCATTTCAGAGACTTGATGTCTTATCTTCAGGAATCTCACCCTGAGCTTGCTTTTATTGGCTGCGAGCATTCAGTAGAGAGGTATCTTCTTTTTGCATGTATTTTTGGTTAGATTATTTATTCAAGTACTCTCTAATCGGATTGGGCGAATTTCTATAAGTACCTTTATAACTGCTTTTCCTTTCTTTGAGTTTTTCCTTTGACCACTCGTTTGGGAGGGTTGGGATCTCACTAAGCTAGTTTTACCCCACCACATGTCTCACGTGCCTGTCCCAGGTAAGAAATTGTGGTCATAGGGTTGTCTTTGTGTCACATGTTTTATTACATTCTTGGTAATTTTCAGGTATGAGCAAGATTATTTTACGTATACACTGTTTTTATTTTTGCTGATTTAGAGCTTTCCACTCTTATCGAAGGCCTTGTGGAGACCTCTAAATTCGTAAATTCTCTCTGTTCTATTGTGTTTGGAGTGCAGTCTCTTTGACTCTTACCCATCATTTCATTTTACGACCGCAAGATTTTTATGTTCGTATTTTGTTATGGGCATGTCGTCGGCATCGTCGTCTTTAGACAGTTAGGTTTCAATTATATAGAACACAGTTGTGGTTGATTTTTGGTGCTCTAGCCCCTCCCGATTTAAGGAAGAGTTCAAAAGGGGATTTTTAAATTTTCAAATGTTAAAGGAGTTCGAAGATACCAAAGGTAGCAGACAGAAATCATACTGTTGACAAAATTTTACATTTATTGAAGTAAATTAGATGGTGGAATTTTAAATATAATAGCCTTGAAAAACTATTTAAGGGAAAATCGGTTCACAGAGAAACAATTATATTGTAAAAATAAAACTCTAGAGAAACAATTATATTATTTGGTGCTCTAGCCCCTCCCGATTTTAGGAAGAGTTCAAAAGGGGATTTTTAAATTTTCAAATGTTAAAGGAATTCGAAGATACCAAAGGAGCAGGTGCTGTAGCCCCTGCCGATTTAAAGAAGAGTTCAAAAGGGGATTTTTAAATTTTCAAATGTTAAAGGAATTCGAAGATACCAAAGGAGCAGACAGAAATCATACTGTTGACAAAATTTTACATTTATTGAACTAAATTAGATGGTGGAATTTTAAATATAATAGCCTTGAAAAACTATTTAAGGGAAAATCTGTTCACAGAGCAACAATTATATTGTAAAAATAAAACTCTAGAGAAACAATTATATTATAATATACTCTAGAAAAACCCAAACCTGCTAGGACCCCTGAACACCCCTACTATCTTGAAAATATTATCTTTACAGTAACTTTTTTTATTAATTATACCTATTCATAATTGAATAAAAAAAAATAAATAAATAGATACCACTATATATATGATGGACCAGAGGTCACAATTTGTCTAGACTGATCCCCTTGCATCCTCAAATGAGAGATATATGCTTGCTATTTTTTCCTACTATTTGATATATCAATTTATTATTTGTTTATGTATATATGCATGTCTGAAGCTTTGGTTGAAATAATGCACTTTTTTGTCATAATCATGCAAAATGTATTATGCCAATAAAAAATCTATTATAAAAAAAAGAAATTGTTAAGTCGAAAGACAGACAAAATAAAACGAAAGAAAAATATAGTACACACGACACTTCACTGAAAGCTTAAGCTAGAGTAACACGAACCCTACAAATAGAAGGGTGATTTTATGTGCTCCGGAAGGGTAAGCAACTCCTGCTGCACTAGTGACATCCGTCGAGTTACCTAGTAGTCAAAGCCGGTATATAGTCACAATCGATGTTAGTCACAACCGGTAAAGGAACGGATTTGTATTTATGCATGTCTAAATGATTAGGGTTAAAAGGTAGCCACATTTAAAAGGTAAAAACGAACCAAACGTAAACAATGCAAATGTACAACATAAAGAGAATAAAAAAAATAAAAGTAAAAGTAAAATTTGTCTCCCAAATTTTCGACCCAAAGGGTCTTCGTCCGGGGATGATGAAAGACAAAATGAAAATAAAAACAAGGCTTCACACATGACAGGACCTTACCACTGTTAACCAACGAGGCGTATCAATCTCGAACACACTCAAAAGATACAGAAGTGTGTGTATTGTAGAACGATAAAAATAGGATAAAAATAGGTTTCGAATATAGTGCCCTTTTAAATACATTGTTTAATTTTACATGATTAATATTTAACTCATTGGTAAATGTTACTAGATAGGAATAAGAGAAAACAACTAGATAAGGTAGATAATGCGACAGGCACAGACGAAATACAAGAGTTGTGGTAGAAAGGCGGACGGAAAAAAATGTTGGTGTTGAAAAATGGCTGTTAATATGCAGTACGTCATTCATAAAACTGTTTTTTAGCATTCATACCGCGCGGTCTATCAATAAAATCTTGATAGGAAGCAGTTTTTTTTTGACAAATTTTGAAGGACCTCAAGCGTCATGACCTATCTATAAATTTTGAAACTTTTTATTTCTCGGCCGATTTTAATGTTTTTTCAAATCATTTCTTATGAAGAATGTTTTGTTTGTTTGATTGGTGTTAAATACCACTCTCAACAATGTTTCGATCTTATCGTGGCGGTGGAAACCAGAGTACTCGGAGAGAACTACCGACCGTGGGCAGGTAACTAACAAACCTTGTCACGTGCGATGAGACTTAAACTCAACCCGTTTTTTGTATGGTACAAAGTCAGGCGAGAACTCACGCCCTATTGGTCAAAAGCTACAATGATCTGTACAGGTAAGTTTGAATCAACTACCTAGACCACTCAGCCATCCAGGCTCCCTTATGAAGAATGCAACAAAAGTTACTCTTTATAAAATAATAAAGATAACGAAAATTTGACATTTAAGGTCTTGATTTGTAACACTCTGCATGTCTGGTTTGCTCCTATCACAGAGCTTCTTTTGGTCAAACCTCAGAGTTTTTCTCCATCAATTGTCAATTAACCCATAACATCTAATTATTTTCACAATTTTTGTTGTCTTGTACATGCAATGATATTTTTCTTATAGACTTTCAGCAATTGACAGCCATCCAAAACTTGTAAATACAAATTTCTACAGGTTGCCCTAAGCCTTCAATAGTGAACACATGTCCAAACCCTTCGGCAAGTTTAAGAGGTAAAATATTGATTATATTTAAATGTCGACCAAATAAGTAAACAATGTAAAACAAGTAACACTTAAACATAAAACAACGACAACCCTGGCTTAGGACAGGCACATACCCTATGTGGCGGAGTTAAACATATTTGTGAATACTTAATCCCCCCTAACCTGGGAAAGTGTTGTGACAAAACGAAATAAAACAAACGTCTTGCAATTTAGAGCATGATGTGTTGAATATAGTTTTATTCTTCCTTTTTCATTCAGATAAGCAATATGAATATGTAGAAACGGTCAAGTATGGAAATCTATAAATAGCCTTTCTTCTGGGCTTTCCACTTTGTACTATTAAAAATTTAGTGATCAAACTAGTTATTGACTTCTTATTCATTATTTATCTCTTACTGTATTGAACTCTTATATCGACTAAATGGTATAGTTGATATTTTGATAAAACGTAGTCGTGGGAAGGGAAATAGTTTTCAGTTTATTTCATTCAGTATAAAAAATTCGTGTCAGATCTACACGACCGGTGGTATTGCATTCAATCGAATTTTATTAATTTTATTAGCAGTGTATAAGAAGACGCGGATGATCCGGTAATTAACTTATTCCTTGGGGATGGTAAAAATCAAATAATTGCACGATTAATGTCTAGCATTAATATTTATTTTTTTTATTGTGGTAAATTTAAAGATTTTAAATTGCAATAGAAAACTTAATTAATGTCTTTGAATTCTGGTAACTTAAAGGTAATAACTTGTCATCAGAATGAAATCAATTAGACATACAGTTATCATTTACTTTTATATAAATTAAGCAAAGAATAATTGGGGGTGACATTATTCAACACAATTTCAAATACCTTTATAATTTATGTTAGTTCCTGTTAAACACGTACTCACTATCAACAGCTGCTGAGACAGGATTTAGGTTTTTATTAACTTACAATGCGGTGGATGTCTTTTAATAGGCCGCAACTAATTACCCTTCCGGATCACCTGAGTTCACCAAGTATTTGTTTGGTCCGCATTGTTCAAAGTTTTGTATTCAGTTTTATATGGGCATCTTATTCATTATCTCGATGTTGCCGTGACTGTTGTCTAGCTTTACTGTTTTCATTCGCTTCTTTTTCTTTCAATTCAGTTGTCACTAGGCGGTGTTGACAAAGAACGATACTATCAATTTCTTGCGTTGTAATGGTTGTGTACGACATTAATCAAAGTGAACTTTTTATTCCTGAAAAAGCTTCATTGAAAAATGTCAAATTTTGTTCTAAGGTCAGTTCTAAAGAATGCAGCTAGTCGCAACCTTTTAACAAGAATATCAGTAAATCATGTGGGTTTCTTTAATAAGGACGCAGGCTGCTAAATATTTTGCAAATCAGTCTGTTAGATGACAAAATTTGTCATATTAAATATTTAATAACTATTGAAGAGAGAAAATGTGTCTTTCTCTCGATAGAATAGCGATTAAGAGTTTTATTTCTTTGTTTCCAAGTTATTGACAAGGGCTTTAGTTGTTTTGTTTATTGTTTCAGCTTGATTTCATATCATCGCCTTTCGGATAATTACGTCTGTCATAATAGATGTAGCTATAATTTAGTTTTGGAATATTTTTATAATGATTTTTTTTTAAATGAAACTGTTGTGTTTGTCACTTTCATATCCGTGACAAAAATCCAATTTTATCAAAAGCTGTAAGACCCATTGGGTGATTGTAAAATACAAGTTACAGTTTTTAATGAATATTTTATCGTGAACATTGTCTCAGGCTAAGAACTAAAACTAACAATCAACAGCATTCCTTGAAACATGAAAGGTTTAAGGCAAGTGATATTTTTATGTTTCAAGTATAAGAAAGGAGAAGCTATTGGTTATATATGAAAGAGGTCATAATCTATCTCCAAACAAAGGAAATTGTTGAATCTCGAAGCTTTACAATGTCTTTTACAATCAATTCGCCCCAAACGAATAAAACGTGAATATATAAAATAAAGAAAATTCAGTATTATAGATATAAATCATTAGGAAAGATTAATTATTACTAATTAATTAGTTACCTCGATTTCTGATTTAGAACAGGCTTATGTTACAGTGGTGGGGTTAAACATGTTTTGCTGAATATAATCACATAACAGTGCTCCAAATTACAATTAGAGAGTACCTTATTAACAATAAGAGAACTTGCAAAAAGGTATCTCTCTATAGAATGCACACATTTTCTGAAAGCTTGCTCAGGATGCAAATGCCAATGATAAAGAGAAGCTGACCCATAGAAGTTTCTCTTCACGAGATATCATCGAAAATTCAGCGTGACCATCAATTAAATATGGCATTGGCAATGAACTTGATGAAAAACCAGATGGGTTGCAATCCCACTATACAAGTATCTGTGCATTAAGTAATAAGTGTGTAAATATTTGTATCAATAATAACAAGTTTGAAATGTTCTGACAACAACGTAGTGAACTTCAACAGATATTGTGAGACATTTGTTTACTTTCCGGCGGCGGCGTAAGTTTTTGTGACACCTCTATATCTCTGCAACTATTAAATCTTGGTGTGCATATAGTCCGTGGCATGAAATTGTTGACTTACCACATGACATTTGTCCTTGACCTAATTTGCATGCTTCAGTGACTTTAACATACTCAGCGTCAAGTTTTTGCGCTTAGATCTGTTTCTCAGTATCTATTTGTCATAGGTTCACAATACTAGATATACATGTGCATCATTAGGAGAACATGACAGTGGACGTATATCTTATGTCCTTGACCTAATTTTCACGGTCCATTGATATGCTAAGATCCATTTCTTAACAACTATACAGGGTGGATCAGCAATATTGGGTATGAATATACATTATTAGAATACATGTCAGCCTGGCATATGTCTTATGTCCTTGACCTAATTTTCATGGTGCATTTACTAAGGTAAAGTTTTCAAGCTTAGATCCATAATGATTTCTCAAAAAAATAAACATGGTAGGTCAACAAAACTGGGTATGCTTATGCATCATTAGGAGTACATGCCAGTTTGACATATATCTTTTGTCCTTGACCTAATCTTACGGTCCAAAGACTTAGTTAAGTTTTCATGCTTAGATCCATTTCTTAGTAACTATACACGGTATATCAACATCATTGGGTATGAATATACATTATTAGGAATACTAGTCAGTCTGGCCTTGACCTCGTTTTCATGGATGAATTTGTAAAATTTGCAATACTTGTTTAACATTTAAGGCCATTTTCCCTATAACAATTATATACAGACTCACTATCATGGCCATATTTTGTCAGTTGATATTTTCTAAGGTGATATTTGACTTTGAACTATTTTATGGTTCAGCAATTCAATCAAGTTTACGTTATTAGGTTTTTTTAGAAGTGACACATGACAGGACAACAGTATTTGCTCAGCTAATTTATTCTTAGGCCTTACATACAAAATTCAAATTCTATTGCTAGAAATTACCACGCGATTTTAAGTTTTTTATTGAATGGAACTTAATTGTGTAAGTCATGTTGAGAATTGTTTAATGAGTAAAACAGGACATGCACAAATCATGAAAAAATTGTCTTTAACTCTATGAAATATCAACATGACTTCCAACAGAATTTCAATTACATTGAAAATGTCGAACTAAATTAAAGAAAAAAGTAATTTAACATGCTATTCAATAAGTAGTCAAAGAAAGACAATGTAATTAGTAATTGCAATCACTGTAAACTTATTGAATAAGCCTCAAATCATGATAGTTCGGGAGTTGGTTAATTGCTGTATCTGGTATTTGGATATATTTTTTTCACCTAAATCCTTTTGATTTTGTTTGATATTTTTGTTATTTAAGAACATATATCAGTGGTTAATTGGGTTTTCTGTAAAACTTTTAAATGATTTAGACAGTAAAACGTTGTTGACAACTGGCAAGAAAAAGAAAAAAATCGATTCCGGAACTCGTTTGCAAGACACAAGCGCTTGGGCCATTGGTCATTAATAACCACGTTTTTCCTTTTATAGTGGTAGTGTAAAAATAAAAAAGCACCGAAGCAATGCAGGCAAGTCAGATTCATGCACGTAAAATACGTTTACAATTAAATTTTACCGAATCCGTGAAGAGCTTGGGATAATTTCCTGTTTTGATTGAACAACATAAATTTATTTCTTTATTCTTCTGAAGGTATTAAACGAGCATTCGGGTTTACCAGTGGACTTATCACAAAGATAGGAATGTTAAGTTGATTTTGACCGACATCATAATCATGCTAACTCTGTCTCAAAATATTTGCATATTTGCGTGCATTTGAAAGTAGGTGTCCATACAAATAATCCCGAAACAGACATGTTGTGTTTGTAATTATAACTAGTTTATTTTGATTTGTTAAAAATAACAGTCGAAGTCATTTTTTAGAACCTTTAGAAATGATAGGCCCATTAAACTAGGCTATTATGTATCTTACATTTTGTCATTTACCAGTCTGGCTGGAAATTAAACTTCGCCATCAGAGCCAATTTGGTCTTTTGTTTAGCCAAAATCTTGAAAATCTTTTTTAATATAGAAATGGATGTGCCAATTTGTCCATGAGACAGTCATCCAATAAACGATAGTAGAATTTGAATATCTATAGGTCCCATTACGGCCTTCAATGATGAACCGGAACCCAAACCTTAACGAAAGCTGTAAAAAGCCCCCCAAAAATTTGAAACTGTTCATAAAACACGACAATCGAGCTAATCTATTGAAAAATGGTGAACGAATAACAATAAATGGCTATTAAAACAACGACAACCACTGTACTAATTGTTCCTGGCTGAGGACATAAGGTATGTTTCGGGGTTAAACCAGTTTTTGAGCGCTCAACCCTTCCCCCATCCTGGGACAGAAGTGTGACAAACAACAATGAAAACACACAATAACATTCTGTTAAAATGGATTTAACACTTAAGATCGATGCTGAAAACCAGCAACAAATACGACAATTACAAAATATATTGTATATTGCAGAAATTATAATTTGGCATCATGTACCAAACTTTTGAGTTGTTTACCGATCAGACATTCAAGATGATCGCTACAGTGTGATGTATTTATACAAGACCATTTGTAAAGTACTATAGAATCTTTTATCTGAAATTATCCAATGACGACTCCCTTATAATAATGGTATAGTAAAATGAAGTATAAACAGCAAGACCACCTTTTCAAAAAGTTAGTATGGCTGAAATTGTCTCGACTGACTCCTTAAATTGGAGAAACTACCCGCGAAGAACTATTTTCTTGCTTGTTTGGGATGAATTTTTAATACTTATATATTTTAACAGCAGAAAAAATCAGAAATAAGTCTTCAAAATCAGTGACCAAACTCTTCATTAATCCTTTTGCCATTGAATTTAAAAAAGAAGACCTTACTCCATTTCCGTAAGAAACGGAGGAAATTGTGTTGAATCTGGAAGTCCTCACAAGGATGAATTTGCTATATTCCATTTTATGAGTTTTTGCCATTATTATAACAAGAGAAACGTAATAGAAACGATAATTAATGTACTTTAAATGACCCGCATGGACAAGATGTTGGTGCTGCAAATATTACGTTAAACATTTTAAACCGAATTATCTACTGTAGAAATAAACTGTTTAATCATGTAAACGGAGCATGCTTTCGAGAGCCTTTTCTAATATTTAAATGTAAGAAAAAAAAAAGATATTCATTGGGACGTTAAATTGCTTATTTCTTGTGATAAGATGAGTTGTGTGGACACACCCTTGGAAGGGTTCTCTTCCTTCATTTGATATGTCCGGATTTATTTCAGTGGTTGTCTTTACTACCTCGTGACCTTATGTTTAATCTGCTTTCATATTCCATACATAATTCTAATAATCTAATAAATTTTAGATGTAGTACATTATTCAAATTACAAACAGGTTACTGCTACGTCCTCAACATGGGACCAGGATTATTAAAAAAAAAGTTGTATTGCACCGTCAATCAATAATTACACTATTGAGTAATGTATATTATATATCCATACCTTTGCGATGAATGATACCTTTATCTCTCTTTACAGAGAATTTGATTTGATATCAAAATATTTTGAATTAAAAAACTTATTTTTATATATATAGAAGAATGTCCAGTTGTTCAAAATGTTTGTTCCAAAAAACAATAATGACATTTATATTAGAGCGTTTGCTAGAGATTGGCCTAAACTTAGATTTACACGTCATAAATATTAATTTGTGCATGTATATAGTGACTACACTTAACAATTTACGGTAGGATATGCAACAACTGGATAGTAGTGAGACTGGAGCAAAACTTCAGTTTCAAGTATTATTTTGTTGAAAAATGTTTAAAAATTTAACTGAAATCAATACGAAAATATTTAAAAATAAGTTTACTGAAAATAAACATTTAATCATTCTTTTTTGGTACAGTAACAATTTGTTTGGTAACTTTTCAAGAAAAAAATTTAAATAACAACCTGGTAGTAGTGGTAGTTTTACTTCAATCCAAAATAAACCACTTGAAATAAAAATATATTTACAAAATATAAAAATATAATAAAATAAACAAACACAGTGCTGAAAGTAAAATATACTGAAATAAATATTTTATCCTAATTATCAACACCAACAATAATTCCTCTCTTATTATGTTCTTATTTTTTAAATTATACATTATAAAATAGGGAAAAAAGGTAATAAACATTTAATGCTAAGAACAATAATTGATAAACGGTAAACATACCTTGATATGTTATAGTAGTAACTCCCGACTTAGCTGATAACTTTTGATAGAACAACTCACATGGATATAGTTTACTCTATGACGTTATATTACTAATGATACTGAATGGCTCCCTCTTTATATGACGTGAGTAGGTTGTCATTGTCAGACAGCTGCCAACTACATTTCTGGATTTATTCCCATTTAGGGATGTTAATTATGTATAAATCTTTGAATTTTATTGGTTTAATTGTAATTGGAGATAAAGTCATGTTGTAGGGGTAAATATAAATACATATTGTCTATACCATTAGTAGTCTATTGTAAATGTAAATAAATAATTTGTGTAATACCCTTCATTAGTGTTTATTCAAAGTACTTAAGATTATTTTGTTATCATAATCACGTTTTTAACCTTGAATGTTTTATATGTTAAATCTAAACAAATTTAGGAAAATTAAATTTTCATCATTTATTTAGAATTATTCAACGTAACCCAAATGTCCAATCATAAATTCAAATAAACAAAAGTGTGATTTTAAGTGATCTTTGATTAATGGTAAACATAGTGTTGGTGGCGACATTGTACAACTTTGTTAAACGGGTTTCAACCCAAAAGATTCATAATACTTTATTATAAATGATTCAACTAATGTGTATATTATGCATTTAATATTTACATCTATTAAAGAATAAAAAGAAATCCTTAACATGAGTTTAGATTGTAATTTTAATACGACTGCAAACAAATTGCTGTCGTATTATGGTATGGCGCTGTCGACGTTGGCATATGTCGACAGTTTGGTTTCCGCACGATTACTTTTATTCTAGTTAATAGTTAACCGATCATTTAAATTTTATGAACATTGATTTTTGATTCTCTACAAAGGTGGGTATTGATTTAAGGTGATATGGTCCCTCCCTCCATAATTCTTTATGAAAAATGCAGCCAAATTTAATCCTAGCATTTTTGTAGCATTTTCTGTTTTTCCAGAAAAGGGATCAAAAGTTTTAAAAAAATGCTGTTTTGCAGGAGATGAGAATTTTTTTTATTATTTATCCGATTTTGAGGAATGTTTTTTTTATTTGATTCCTCTGAATGAGAACTTTCAGTAGTATCGCAACGGATTTGCTCTATCTCTTACCGTCTTCAAGTTAAAAGAGTCCAACTGGAAATTAAATTACGTATGAAAAATTTATTTGTCATCATGATGAAGTGTTTTTCAAATGATTTCTCATCAAAATGCAAAATAAGATACTCCAGGCATTTTTCTATTATTTACAGTGTTTGTAGAAAAGGGCCCAAATGGTAAAAAATGCGATTTAACAGGAGAGAAATTTTTATTTTTCATCCGATTTTGATTTTTTTTCTGCATTTGATTCTTCTCAGGGAGAGCTTTCAGTATTACATACACAGATTTTCTCTACCATACCGTTTCCAACATTAAAGAGGTCAAAGTTGGGGAAAACTTAATTTGCGTATAATATGGGAAAATGCTATTCTTCATCAGGTTTTGATAGGGCATTTTCAAATAATTCTTATTGAACATTGCATCAGCAATAACACCATTTTGGGGAATAAACCACTAATCAAGTCATATAACTGCGTCATTGTTATTGTGTCCAGCACATTAGCTCTTTCCTCACATTTCATCGTGCTGTTGTTCTATCATGAAGCGCTTGCAAAGCCGTCAGTTTTTTTCTTTGTATTCCCCATGAAAAAGCCGGCATAACATTTTTAATAATAAAGGGTCAAAGGGTTTAAAACATGTGATTTTGCAGATGAGAAATTTTCTCGTATTTTTAAATAAGTTTTTTTTCATTTGATTCGTCTTGTTGAGAGCTTTCATTCAGTAGTATGCAACGGATCTTCTTAATCTGTTTCCGTTTTTTAAGACATAAATGGTCAAAAGTGGCCGAAAAGTGTAATTTGGCATCATTTTGTGGTGAATAGGAAAATGTTATTTTTCGTCGAATTTTGATGGGATCTTTTATTTGCCTTATTGAATGCTTTCAGAACAATGCAAATGAATTTTCTTCATCTACTGCGATTTTCGGATAAAAGGGGTCAAAGTGACCCAAAAATGGAATTTCGCTGGATATGGCGTTTTCTTCATTGACATTACAGTTGTCAAAATGATTTCCTGTCCATAATATTACTGTGTCCATTTCTTTCCAGGGTATTACTGTGTCCGCACTTATCATACTGTTCATTTGTACAACTTTCTCATGTTTACGAGTTTGGTAGTATTATACTGTACTTGCAAAGCACCTCAGTTAAATCAGTATTGTGCAAAATGGATAAGAAAAAAGTAACATTTAACTCGTCTGTCCATTTTTTTTCACAAATATACAGAGGTGAAGTAACAAATAACATAACATTTTATAAAAATAATGTATGATTTCATCTGAGATTAAAAACATGGATTTTCTTTACACCTTGATATATTTTTAAGGAAAAATGATATATTTTTCGCTAGGTTCACAAGCAAGATCTACTACTTAAATTACGAGGTACATTATAAAAGCCGCTTTGATATACATGTATAACAAAAACAAATTCAAGATTTCAACTCTGACTAACAAAATATATGTGCATTATGCAGTTTGAAAATATCATTTAAAGCCATTTTGTTTTCCCACTGTTTAAAATTCATTTCTAAAATTCACCAGTTTCTGGTTGTGTCTGATTCATATATTTTCGGTTATTTTCGTCCCGTGCTGACGAAGTTATCTTAAGATATATTTTATTAGAGACAACTTAGGATATGAGATAGGATGATCTTATGATATAACTGAGCAATATCTTAGTGTGTTTAACAATGCTCTCTAAGGATAACAGAGCTATCACATATAAGATCCAACATATCTGCCCGTCCATCCATTTCCTGTTGTTCATCCCGTCTGTGAGATTCTAGTTTCTTACCATCGAAACTTAACAATAAACTTATTATTCACTGCTTTCTATGTAGAAGTGCGCCACTGTTTCATTATGTTATCTGTGTAGGGATGACGGAAATGAAGGGTCAACATAGCATTAATGTGCCCAATTACGGGAAAGAAGCTATCGGCGATGTAAGACTTGAGTACTCAATATGAATTAACAAAGCCACAGGTTACACATAGTTGCATAAAAAGTCTGTTAGTTAATACCCACGACGGTTAAAGTAGAGATTAATATATCCTTCATGTAAAATACAGCCCTATCTAACTAGAGTTAATATTCAGTTTCACAAATGATCTCTGCTGGTGTTTTCGGCGCATCCTTCAGATACTGAAAGTTTTGCGTTGCTGGAAAATTTACGGAAATACTTATTCTAAAATCTCTTACTGAAACGAAATCGCTAATAAATTTCGCACGATGTTATGTTTAAAAGATGAGGATTACTTAAATGACAAATGACAAATATGATACATGCATTCAACTTTTGACTTTCCATGGAGAACCGGTACTTAGTGTGATAAGTTGAATTTGGAGTAGATACCCAATCTCCATTTTCTGTCACTTTTTGAAACTCGTTCTTATTTATTCCAAGGGCTGTCCACAGGACATGCGATCGACATAAAAAGTCTTCATATAAATTCTGCTTCTGTTTCTATTAACCACTAACAAGCTTCTATTAACATTTTACCGTAAAATTATGTTAGTCTGATGGTATCATTATGTTTTAGGGGAACTCCATAAAATGTCACATTAGCTTTGTGCCTCGAGTTGCTTACTGAGAAATAAACGGTTGGTTCTGTTAGAGATCCCGAATGCGTCCCACGTCTTTGTAGAAACGCTGGAAATTTCTGGCATTGTAAAGAAAAATGCGAATACGGTTGTTTTTAAGTTGTTGTGAATCGTTAATTTCTCGTTCTTTTTCTAGAGTCATAATGGCAAAATATTAGATCGATTTCGATATGTTTGTAGTCTTATAAGTTCTACAGTGTTAGAAAAGTTGATTTACTATGTTTAGGTTTATTTTGATGAGACATTACATTTTGCAATACATACGTCACAATGGTAATACTACATTGTAAAACAATTTTTTTGTAGTGATATTGGTTTATTCCATTTTTATATATATTTGAACTTTAATACGAATGCTTTGTCCTACTTCATATTATGCATTCCCCTTAATGAATTGTTACCATAACTGGTGTCCTCTTAACAGCGAAGTGTTGGCTTTTGGAACAGCACAAACAGTCATCCAGCTGATGTATCTAGTTGTATAAATAAACGCACAGGAAAAATTGCCACCAAAACGAATCGAAAAGCACGTTCAAAATTATTCTACTTCTATCGTCAAACTGCAGACAAAATACCTCAAATCTTATTATGGCGTACAATCGCAGATATCAATGATACTTAAAACCTCTCCCAACCCATCATGTTACGACGGACTTCTGAATTCTGAATTGTTTGATAGTTTTGACTTATGTTTTACTAGTTATATTTAGAATCTAGTTTTATTTTTAAAAACTTTTTCGTAGTGTTTTTCATATTGTATATCCAGTTGGTCATGGACAACTTAATTGTAATTTCAATATTTCACACTTTGAATTTCAGTATTATTGATTCTAATAAAAATTTTATATCAAATAAATAACAAATGCTGCTAAACAAATTTAATATCCTAGAAATACAACGTAACTTAAGGAAGATTTCATTCGTTCCAAACATTTACAAAACGTCTAATCATCTGTATGTAAGCTCATTAATAGATACTTCCTCGGGGAAAGGAAATAATGTAAGGTATATTAGACACTTTCATGTGTAATAAAGATTCCATTAGAACGATAGTTGGTGGTCCTAACACATCATTGTAAGTTATTAACTTATGAAATGAATTTGGTATTATCACATTCTTAAGTCTAGAGTAAAATAACTGTCAAAATGGGATTGATGACAAATCCACCTACAAATAAAGCAAAACCATTAAAATACAAACACAGTAAAACAGTGAGACTTGGAGACTGTGTTAAGGTTATACATTTTAAGCGGTACAGCACGCTCACTGGTACTTACGCACAAAAAGCTTTGGATTTCTACTAAGTTCAAGTAATTCTAGTTAGTATATTTTTTGGAAAATTTTTATTGGTTAATTTAAATATATCTTTTTTTCAAAAACGATATTTGTACCGTACTTTCAAAAGCTAAATATATTGCTCGCATGGGGCATAAGTTTAAATTAGTTTTTCATAACCTGTGTGTCTTCTGAGATTTGCTGGATTTATCAAGAGTTTGCAATATTTAGAACTATTGACAATATAATATCCTAGCTGGAACGGCCAAAAGTACACAAAATACTTCACAGAAAGCTTTAGCTTAAGCGACAGGATACCTGAAGAGGTCAGGTGCTCCAAAGTGGAAGCAACTCCTGCTCTTGTATTGACACCCGTCATGTTACGAATGGAAAACCCTTTGATTATTTATCAAACATGGTAAAAAGTGTCATGTAATTCAGTACAGATTGGATAAAGTCTCTTGTCCTACCCGAAGACAATACTTAATTATAGACCATCGATTAATATAAAATGTCTAACTAAAGGGAAAACCGAAGTCAAATGTTAAGAATTGGCCCGAGACCACAATTAATTTAGCTTCACCTCGTTGTCCACGAATATAGTCCCCCTTTTAAAATAGTGTATTTTTTCCTTTTTTCTTTTCCCTACTTTCTGTTTTTATATTTTGAAGTTTTTTACTTAAAATGTGAAGCTGAAGGGTTAAAATACTTGATTTTATTAACAATTTTGGTGAACCTGACAAAAAGGTTGTGATTTGGCTGCATGTAGTGGTGTCAAATTTGAGGACAGCAGACGGACAGAATTTTAACCCCCACAAACACATTTTTTGCCATTATTTTGAGTTAGCACTGATAGAATTTTCTGTAATTTTGATATGATTCCCGCCTGGCACTGCACTTTCAGTAAAAGAAAGATGATCAAGTTTGTGATGGTGCAATTTTTTTAATATCACTTTAAAATACGCCAATATTTCCAAAGAATGCACTACGGCAAATAATTGTGGTCCCCGACCAGATTGAGAAAATGTAAACAGTGTTAACCTGAAAGTACTTAAAGTGTAACAGAATACACTTCTTACATAACTTATGAATTACAAGAGTATGAAAATTGAAATAACTATTTTTAGTGTTAAGGTAACGATTGTGAATAAATTCAGTGATTAAATTAGTGCTCAGAGGTTCATTATAGATAATACCGCAGGTAAAGTCATGGGTCAAAGTGATAAAAATAAAGTGGTTCCATAAATTATAATCTCGTTCTGAAGTCAATTTGTGTCTTTTCTTAGGGACAATCTCAAAATTGAGATAGGGTCGAACTTTCAGATTAAGAGTGCAAGCAGAATGGGTGAAAAGTTAGAAGAAAAAAATTCTTCCAATTGTAGCCAAATTTGGTGATATTTCACAGAGACAAGAAGTTCGATCAAAGTCCTCAATGCTTAAGGGATCGCAATTCGGTATGTCAGAACTGTTGCCTGGGGAAATTCTCAAAAGACGTAATACTATATTACCAAAACTGAAGGAACTTCGAGACAAAAATTTAAAAGCATATTTTTGCGGGATAAGAATTCAAATGAAAAACTGATTGATAAAGGTATTGTTATGATAAAACTTAATAAAGAATTTTTTTCAATAATGAGGCACTAGTACTCTAAAAGGGGTGTCCCTGACTGTGGGGGATGTATGAATTAACAATCCGTCAAGAGGGAGACGTTATGGCCGTCCGACTGAGAGCATTAGTTTGCTGTGTAGGACGTTAATAACTTTAATACCCCCCCCCCCCCAGACGTTAAAGAC
>JAULBM010117450.1:0-18743 GCA_032357055.1 Geukensia granosissima | reverse complement strand
TCAGTAAATACTACATAAAATGATAAAATTTTTAAAATTTGACAGTTTGTAAATTGGTTAAAGGACTCGATACAGTGCTTATTTTATGAAACAACCTCGAAACCAAAGGGTAGGGTTAAAAACCCTTCGCCCTTAAGGGCTCAGGGTTCTAAGCCCTACCCTTTGGTTTCTCAGTTGTCTCATAAAATAAACACCTACCTCTATCCTTTAACCTATACATAATACCTAATTTAACCTCCAGTGGGTTAATCGTATGGGGTAAATCTTCCATGGTGTAATAAAACTCTTTACTCTGTCTGTCTTCTTTTGAACTTCTTAATAATCCAGTGAAATACAACACCTGTCAATTGTAATATCTTTAATTAGATTTATACTGCAGCTGGACATTTTCCTAAATATAGTAATAAAGTGATATTTTGTACAATGTAAATTTTGTTTCCTTCATAGCCAGGGGTTCATTGGGGGACAAAAGAAATTTATTATTATGTTAATTAATATTTTTGTAGTTTTCTAAAAAATTTTATAACTTCAGTATAAAAACAATATTAGGTCAATGTCTGAAAAATATCAACTGTTTTGGTATTATGCATAGAACTGTTGAAGGGCTCCATAAACTTCGCCCTTCCCCAGTTTCTTAGCCTCATACAAAAAAGTTGATATTTTTCAGGCATTGACCTAATACTGTATATAAATTTACTCTGTATTTTTTAAGTTTTAATAAATTCCCAACATAATCGATATCATGAAAAACGCAATCATCAACAAAATTGCAAAAATTAAAATGATAGTCTCCTCAGTATTAAAGTACCAAACTAATTACCTGTGATTTTATATTCAGTTTTGTAAATCTGTCCAGTTTCTTAACCAGGGGTTCTAGATAAGCTGTGAAAACATTAAAAAAGCAATGAGCAACATGAACTTGCAGAATTTTACACATAGCATGATTAATAATATAGTTACAAATATTTTGGATAATATTCATTAGTTCATTGTTGACCTCTTTCAATAAACTAAAATATCATATTTATTTCCCCTGCAGATGTGAAATATGAAAATTTGTTCACCCAATGAAGGTCATGTTATCTGAGGGCTTGGCCAAAGGAAACATGATGTTTGAAGGGAAAAGAAATTTTCATATTTCACTTATGCATGGAACATTACTGATTTATTCCAATATGCCTTATTTCTGACAAAGAAAGTGGAAATTTTCATGTTTCTCTTAACAAAGATCTTAATAAAGATTATACCACCACTAAACCTTTCCTACCAATTGCACAACATTTGATAATGACATCAGAAGGGAATATGATAAATAGACACAATGTTATGAGTGAGACATGATGTTTTGTTCAATGTCAAGTGGTACTCTCTCAACCAATCAGATAACATCATAGTATATTCAATATTGATACAGTGGAATAACATTATTGATCTAGTTTCACCTTTAGGGAATTTTAGCAGACAACACCAGTATAAAACTAAAGAGGCCTCTGCTGGATGTGTCTTCAGGGACTTACTTTATATTTCAGCTTGTTAATATATTTCAGACTGGTGTTAATTTAAATGATACAATTTTCACTTGCATTGGATCAGAATCAAATTTCACTTTTAATATTTAAAGACATGAAATATTACAATAATACTTAAATGAAATTTAATATTTCTCAATATCTTTAAATATCTTATTTTTTCATGATATTTGCTCTTTGAAAAGTATAGTACTGTTCACTTTGGTATTTTAACATGGATTCATAGTATCTGTATTGTTACATTCCTTACATTACTTTCAATCATTACATCTAACAAATACAAAAAAAAACCGTCTCATTTCAGCTTTATTTTGATATTTTTACGCTCATTTTCTTTTAATAAGGACCATCACACAAAAAATAAACTTGATCAGCTCATTCATAAATGAGCAATATTGCTGGTTAGCCATTGATAATCATATTGTCTACAATCAAGATGGGTATACATTTAAATGTTGAGCCTTGGTGAGGAATTCGAAAGTAAAGCTATTGGAATTGTAGAAGATACATTATGAATGTGTTATCATTGGAATATTTTGTTTCTCAAATTATCCAATGCCGCATTCTTCTGTTATAAAATGACTTACAGACTCCTGTCTCCATATCCCACTGCACATCTAATATGTCTGATTGTGGATTAACTATGGTAAATGTCAATATGACTTACATACTCCTGTCTCTATATCCCACTGCACATCTAATATGTCTGGTTGTGAATTAACTAAGGTAAATTTTAATTTGAGTTACATACTCCTGTCTCTATATCCCACTGCACGTCTAACATGTCTGGTTGTGGATTAACTAAGGTAAATGTCAATATGACTTACATACTCCTGTCTCTATATCCCACTGCACATCTAATATGTCTGGTTGTGGATTAACTATGGTAAATGTTAATTTGACTTACATACTCCTGTCTCTATATCCCACTGCACATCTAATATGTCTGGTTGTGAATTAACTAAGGTAAATGTTAATATGACTTACATACTCCTGTCTCTATATCCCACTGCACATCTAATATGTCTGGTTCTGGATTAACTAAGGTAAATGTTAATTTGACTTACATACTCCTGTCTCTATATCCCACTGCACGTCTAATATGTCTGGTTGTGGATTAACTAAGGTAAATGTTACATCATATTCTTCGTTGGATTTCACAGCTCTCATACTTGCTTTATCTGGCTAAAAATTCATCAATATTAACTGGTTAATATCAAGACACAATAGTTACACAACGATGGACACACAAATAAATGTAACCTTTACTTGATACCCCCTCCCCCATTTTTATATAACCATACTTTTAAAAGAATTATCACAAGAAATACTATTGACTTATAATCAAAATTTACTATCAGACTGACACAAGAATCTTAATATTACAAATAATTACTTTTCATATAGGAATCTTTCATTAGAATTTCAATTCTACTATTTTTACATATTTTTACAAAGAACAAATAGTGTAGATATAATATGCAAAAGAATATTAAATGCTTATCCATGTAATATGCCTATAAAAGGCAGTCTTTGAAAAATCATGTGATAATTAATGGGCAGGGGTTTTCCACTTTGATTGACAATAAAAAAATACAAAAAAATAATAACAGTAATATTGTGTAATCTGTGTAATATGCCAAAATATGTCCCAAGATTAGCAGGCATAATGCACTCCCTACAGGGTTGTGCATTATGCCTGAAAACCTTGGGACATATTTTGGCATATTTTACGAAACCACAATATTATCATATAAATGAGGTCAGTGACAAATAACAGCAAACTGTACATATAATGTTGCGTTCACACCTAATGCAAATTAATTCGCATTATTGAATGCGAATTGAACGTCTGCTTAACGTTTCATTGTTTTCAATGCGAATTGAATTCGCTTTGACGTACATGTGAAGGTGTCTGAAGTCGTCAATTCCCATTCTAATGCGCATTCAATTCGCATTATATGTCCATGTGAACGCACCATAAGAATGAATAAGATCACCAAATGTTGTTGACATTTCTTAAGTAGTTATTGGAAGACATATCAAAGCAAGAAAAAATTACCCTAATCAGTAGACCATAAAAATGAGGTAAAGGTCAAAAGTCATATGACTGCCTGACATGAACACCTAAGAATGAGTTAGTACATGTTATATTGTTTACTTATTAAGTGTAGCAACTATAAAACTGCACCAAATCATGATCATAGTCCTTCATGAAAATGAGGCCAAAGACTGATGACAAATGTCAGACTGACAAGTACACCTAAAAAATTAATAAACACACCACATATTGTTGATCTATCATGTATAGTAACATAAAATATGACCCAAGTCACTTAAATGTTAATGTTAATTTTGAACCTGTCATTGTCTTGTAACCTGTTTAAAGTTTTTCTTTCAATTATTTGTTGATTCAAGACTGTCATATATTCTGTCTTTTTTTATTTCTGTGTTTAATTTTGATTTTTAATTAATTAAAAATAAGTTCAATATTGTACTTATTCCATGTTTTATTATTGTTTGGTCATAACTTTCAATTTTCCACGTGATTTTTTATTAATTACCTGTTGGTTCAGTTTCTGTCCCTTGGTTGCCTGGTATGTTTTAGTTAATACTGGTTCTTTCACAAGAAACTCTCTCAGGAGATGCACAGCATCATCTGCTATGAGTGATAAATCTGAAATTCAAATTCATAATAATTACCTAATGCACAGTAATGTATGTTAGTTGCAGCAATGTTGTGATATAGCTTGATGATGTGCCTTAACTCCATTATTGACATTGCTGCATTAATTTTTTACTGAATTTAACTTCTAACCTACCTTGCCAAATATCAAGCATAGTATCCAAATGAAATTTTTACTTCAAAGAACTATGATTTTATTATATATTTTAAATAAACACATAAAATTTTCAAAACTTTCAGAATACATGTATTTGTCAATCCTATTTTGGAAATACGAATCAATTTTTAACAAATTTCCATCAGGATATAATAAAATTGTTGTAAACTAGAGGCTCAGAGAACAGAGCATGTATCACTAATGGCAATTAGCAATGAAGTTCAATGAGCCATTTTTACAAAATCAGCATTTATGGTGCCAATTTCACACATAATGTATTCAAATATTTGGTATAAAATAATTGTTTTCTATAAAATGATTTTTCTCTACTTCCTGAATTTCACTAAGGGAACTGTGGAATTAATAATTTTTTGGCATATTTTTGGACCCAATTAAGGGGCTTTATGCCCCTGTTCATTTCAGTTCACTTAGCATGGAGGAGCTTTTGAAATCAGCCAATCAGAAAAAAAAAGATTTCCAAAAGTGGCCATATTTGTTGTCTGACTGGAGACTTTACAAAGGACCTAACATAAATGTATTCTGTGAAGTTGAAGATCATTTATTTGATGCAGTGGTTTCAAATGAGAAGATTTTCTTTAATCCGCCAATTAGAAACGACTTACTATTGACAGCCACTTTTGTATTCTTTTAGGGGACATATAAAGGTTGTTAAACCATGTATTTGGCCCAAGAATTTTGATGAAAAATGAAAATTGTCTTATATCTATTATTCTATATATTTTGAATTAAAAATTTCTAAAAAAGGGAAATCCAACAAAGGTCACGTGGCAAACAGAAACAGCTTTAAAATACTAAGAAATTACTTAATTTGATACAAAATTAGATACAAATTTGTCGATATTAAAAAATAGAGCAACCAAACTTTGCACAATTAAAGATCAATCAAGAACTAATGTTTAGTTAAAATATTTTTTTGAAGGTTTTGTCACTTTTATCATTTTTTTTAAGAACACACCTAGAGGAATTTGCTAATAACAGTTATGTGATTAAGAGTTTACTGTACATGTTAAACTAAGTTCAGCTATGAAGTTTACCTTGGTCATTAGGTGGGAATGCAAGACAAAATTTTGGTTGAGGACCACCCAAATACCATGACAGTTTAAGAAGAGAAGATTTTTTAAAATCAATCTGTGTAACATGTCCCAAGTTGATATAAGTTCACCTGTGGCAGACATCTTGATTGGTCGGTTAGGATGCCAATAAAAGTTTGTAGACGACATTTTAAGAACCATTACACTGAAGCTTAGTTCTATTTAGCTAAGCAGTTTCAAACTTGCATATTCCTGATATACCTCGATCTTTAGCTGTAATGTAGAGGGCATGATGGGTGCCCACATATGGTTTCTTTAGTTTCTGTGACAGTAGAATAATTTCATATTTATTGTAATATTCTTCATCCTGAGAGTGTAACTTTCTGTCAAATTCTGCAATGAGATAACATCAATCATAAGTTGGTACTAAATGTAGATGAAGAATGAAATACAATTGTTATACCAACCACTTGCTTGTCTTATACAGAATTGGCACTAAGATTCAGGAGACAAATTTCTCTCTTTCTCTCCAAAGGCAGACCTACCTGGCATGAAGTGTTATTTAAAATTGTAGTAATGATTATGATACACTTAATTTTTACCATAATATATTGCATATTGTGTGATAAATTTCTATATCTATTGCTTGTCCTTTTAATAACATCATGTTCTTTAGGTGCTGTAACCTTATAAAAACATTTGATATATTTAGGTTCTGTTGACTTGCAAAATTTGAATAATTTCAATTTTTCAGTTTTGTTTTAAAATATGCTGTATTGAGTACACTATCAATTTCTATCTTCATAACTAGAACCATTATGTATCTATCTTACCAAAGCATATTAAGGAAAATTTGGAAAAGAAAAAATTCCTTTTCACACACAATAGATACATAAAACAATATTTACCTGGTAATTTTAACTTCTCATATTTCTTTTCATCCTCTGTACATTGTCTGACATTCACTCGATATTTACAAAAGATGTCACTCTCCTTTGAGGCTGTTAAAAACAAGAAATACACAGAGAATAATTTACATAAAAACACATTAAACAAACAGTGGATCCTGATTTAATTCAACATTGGAATCTTTCAACATCCTGTACAACCCGATATATTTTGTATATTTCCTGGATAAATTTTCTTACTTTTTACTTTATTAACCTGAAAAATGTGCATCACTGTAGTAAATCAATACAAATCAGAGTGGATTTTTGTAGTTTGGCAGTTACTGCTTTTGTTTTCTTTTATTTTTTTCCTCTGACCATTCGTGGGGTAGGGTTGGGTACACTAACCTAGTTTAATCCCACCACATGTCTCATGTGCCTGTCCCAAGTCAGGAACTGTGGTCAAAGATTTGTCTTTGTGTTTAATTATTTGTAACATGTACATTTTTGATAATATTTAAGTAAGAACAGTATTATTTTGTGTGTACAGGATATTTTTTATTTGGGGCGGTTAAGAGCTTTTCACCCTCGTTGAAGGCCTGGTGGAGACATTCCCTCTGTTTTTCTGGTGGTTGGAGTGCAGTATCTCTGACATTTACAAAATATCATTTCATTGTCATATCAGTCTTTTTCCGATTGAATGGTTTGAATATCAGGGTTACCTCAACCTATTTTTAGTCCATCTTTTGCATTTGCTTATGATAAACCATGATTACTTCAACAGTCTTTTAACTTGAAAAATGTAAATTGGTCCCTTGAATGTTTGAGATACCAAAGATCCCATATATCAATATTTTAACCTAAGCAATTTCCTCCTTACAACCTTAAAAAAAAATTGAGGTCACATAACCCACACTTCATGGTTGTATGACTTTGGTACAGTTTGATTATCTGATTCTATATCTGGAACTGCATGGCCTACCATTATGAAAGTTGATGTGCTGATGCATCTTGGGGAGTCTGTCAGGATCCCATCCAAAATAAGTCAATTTGACGTACATTTCATGCTTCACTGACTCAGGTTTAATCTTATGTCCAACACCATAGTAACCTTCCATCATGTTGGTACTAATGCATGCAATTTTAGCATTCTACCATAATATAGTTCATAAATTGATAAGTTTGACCTACAAATCATGCTTCTTTGACTTAGGTTCAGTTGATCATTATACCTCATATCTCAGATACTGTGTACAGTACCAAAGACTCAGCTTCAGTTTAACATCAAACCTACGGTAACTAAGGTTATTGTCACCTATTAATGACAACACAAACTGGGAATAAAATCAAGCTAGTAATGAGGTTTTAAATCAATTGTCAAATGCCACCAGTTATTCATGTAAGAATTATATTTCTTTAATACTACTTTATATCTATATATTTAATTCTGTATATGGAACAAGATATAATATGCCCCATATGTGGTGGTAATCAATAACTGTCAGGTTGTACCATTGATGGCATCATTCACTGTAAACTTTCTGACCTACAGGCCAGAACCATTTTTTGAGAATTTTTTATATTGATATTACTGACCTGTATGTGGAATTAATGCAGACCCACCAGAATATACATCAGACTCTGGCTTTGGAATACTGGTTACTGTTAAGACTGTTATGGCAATGCCAAGGGATAAGATAAAATAACCTGGTCTACTACATATTTTTGGTTTACTTTTGTCTATTGCGCAATTTTTTTCTCTCAAAATACCTAATTTTGATGACAAAATTCCTGATAATGTTGTCAAATCCACATCTGTTATCTGGGTATCAAAGTTGACCACTTCAACATCTACAGTGTATTTTAACTGAAAGGTAAACAAAACTGAGGCATATAATTGGATACAGGCAAGAAAATAATTGTAGTATTATGCAATCATGTGCAGATATGAAAATATGATTAATAATTCTGTTGCCTTATGATATTCTGAAGTAGACCAACTAACAAAAACATTTTTGGCAAAGCTGTGATAAAACCTTTGTTTTTCTTCTTTTTGTCTATTTCCATCACTTTCTCATATTCATCTGGTTAAGACGACCACACATGATACATATTTACCTGTAACTTTGTAGTCTTTCCAAAGGACAGACTAACTGAAATGTCATACAAAACTGACCTCATGCAAACAGAAGTAACGACTGTCAGATTGAGAAAACAACATCAGTCACTACATATCAATTATTTGGTGTAAATTTTCTTCTCTCTGACCAAAATGTCAAGAGAAATAATGTACCAACTATTTTACACCGATTGATATTAAAGCAAAAATGTAAACCAACGCCTGGAGAGTCAAGTTTCCTAAGATCCTCTGAAGTGGATCCATGCGGGGAAAAATGCTACTTATGTAAAATGATGAAAAAAAACATACAGACTTACAAGCACCTCAAATAGTTCCACAATCAAAATCCTGGTAAGAATCGACTGTAACACCTCATGTATCATTTATGTCATAGAATGTAGGAAATGCAAAAAACAATATGTAGGCCAAACCAAAAACTCACTGAAAACCCGATTCAGAGGACACTTAAATGATATCAAAACAGAAAATAAATTCAAGGCTGTATCAAGACATTTTATGTCGAAAGGTCACAGTAAGAACGAATTCAGGATAATAGGTCCAGACAACAGACAGAAATTTGCACAGAGGAAGCTGTCAATTGGAAACTTGCAACTGCAGAACCCTGGGGACTCAACATAATCCAATAGTGATGATGAAAACCAAAACAACATCAAGAATAATACCTGTTAATGAAACGGCAAAAAAAGTGAAATTTCCGAAAACCAGAATACCATTCCAGAAATGTGAAAAAACTTTAGCTAGTCAATCTTCACTACGGAGACATCATAAGTACAAGCATGGACCACAGTATGTAATGTACGACTGCAGGCATTGTGAAGCATCTTTCTCAAGAAAGGATAACAGATTAAAACACTTAAAGACAAAACATCCAGACCTGAAGGAAATTCTTATTGAATTGAGGAAAACCCCCCAAAAAAACATCAAAACCGGTTGAAAAATGGTTACCATCATTCGAGGCCTAAACTAAAGAATCAAACCCAAAATTCAGGATCGTAGCAGTTGATGTACTTCAGTAAACCTTTTTCATGTTTAAATTGTCCTGATGACGACGCTCTAAAGCGTCGAAACTAGTCCATCTACCAAAAAAAGATACCTGCATCTTCTGAAGTGTTGTGTCTTTTGTGTTATATAACTGATTGATATTGTAATAAAATTGTTTAATATGGTTAATATTAAAATCATAACTCTTAAACATTTATTCTAAATGCTTTAAAAAACATATTTTGAAATTAATTCCTCTGATATAGAAGTTTCATCTACATGTCTCTTAATGTGTATTAGTTACAGCATAGGAAATACCCTGATGTTTGTCTTTGTTAAATCAAAAGTCAATGTAACACATACCAATCAACAAAAAGGAATACCAGTAGGTATATAATCTAGATGTTTTCTCTTTTCAGTTCAGTATTTCCCAAATCTAAACAGAAAGGTTACAATAAATTTTACCTTTGCTTGATATAAATCTTCAATGTCTGAATATGGCAGACTGACTCTGTACACTTCTGTTGTTTTCCACCATAATGGTATACCAATAACAACGCAAACAAAACCTACACCTAATGCTGCATATGTTTGTACCCAGCCTTCTAAAAAATAACATACTGGTATAAAATAACAACGCAAACAAAACCTACACCTAATGCTGCATATGTTTGTACCCAGCCTTCTGAAAAATAACATACTGGTATAAACCAATAACAACAAGAACAAAACCTACACCTAATGCTGCATATGTTTGTACCCAGCCTTCTGAAAAATATCATACTGGTATAAACCAATAACAACAAGAACAAAACCTTCACCTAATGTTGCATGTGTTTGTACCCAGCTTTCTACAAAAATTTTTTTACCAATGACAAGGCCAAGAAAACTGCCACCCGATGCTGCATACATCTGCACCCAGCTTTCTGAAAATTAATGTACCAATATCATGGCAAACAAAACCTACACCTAACGTTGCAGCTTTCTGAATAATAAAATACCAATAACAACCATAAAAATTAATTTTTGATGATTAGAATTTTCAGTTAATATATAAAATGGTATTTTTATAAAAAGAATTGTACATGCCTAAATAGATTGGTCATATATGATTCTATGAATAATAAAGAATATCTGCACTTAATTCAGTAACATTTACTCTAGCCGGAAATAGCAATATAGTTATCTCTTTGTGTAAAAGCTGTTATTTAAAAAATCTCATATGGGGTTCTTATCTGGAAAAAGAAAAAATTTACCCAACTTTTTTTTATTTCAAACTACCTAGAATACTTTTTTGTTTGCAATAAATGAGATTTTATTTTATTTCTGTGAAAGTGACTAACAGGTCTTTTAAATTAAAACTAAATATACATTAAAAAAAAAAAAACAAGTAGGATCTGACATTTGAAAAGTGTTGTTTGATACTGAAATTTAAATGTTTTTAATTTTTTTATGTTTTACTCAAGAAGTTTAATGCTTCATTTTTAGTAATCAAGGTAAACATTATAATGAATTGAAGCTTTTGGTTTCTAATTTAAGATCTCAAAGTTATTCCATAAGACAAATAAAAGGTAACTTTCTTAAACTTTTACTTGTAATCTATTTCACAAAGGTTCTAAAAACAAGTGCAACTTTGTCAACAACTTTTATGAAGGAATATTATTGGTTTGAATTCTTTCACATTAGTATAAAACACAAGATTTCTCAGTTTCAGCACCTGAACATTTAGCTAAGGTCAGAATGTGACATTTTACTTTTGGTTTTGAATAAAAACCTGGTGAAATTTGTTTAGTTATGGCTTGTGGGTGTATTATACCCCATCGTCAGAATATGACATAAGGCTAATTGGTTTGAATGTAAAACCTAACTGTGTTTTCTTAATTATAATAGTAATTTTAACTGACTACTCAAGCTGTATAAATATACAAGGTATTTCTTTCATGTCTTTAGGCAATAATATTAGTTGTAACTAAAAAATTAATTAAAGGCCCTCCAAATTATGTGTTATTGTCACCTAACTGACCCATTTTTTTTGCCTTAGACCCTTACATTTTTATGACAAAAATTTATCACTTCTGGAAATTTTTGTTCTATTTTGTGAAGCAGTCTAAATTTAGTGAGAGAATCTTCTGTAATATAAGTTACTTGGTTGATGCAAGTCTATATCTAGATAGAATAGGCTATGTAAGTAAACTACAAATAATAAGCACAACTGCACTAAAAAGCAAAAAAAAAATTTATTACCATAAACAAATATACATTTTTGGGCCTAAGCTGGATGGTAGGCAAATGCATCGCCAGAAAGGCCAAAGTTGTGGTTATCTTTGTTTTGTATCTGCTCGCAGGTAGGTTTTAAGCATTTTGATGTCAAAAACAAACACAGATAATAATCTGTATGCATTGTTGAATTCAGACATGTCAGAAGAACTGTCTCAAAAGCCCCAAAAACATTGCACTATTGTTGATAAACTGTTTGTAGATTTTACCGAATCAGATATATGCAGGCAATACAAGCCTTATAAATGTAATATATAAACAATCAAATCTGTTTTGATTATGTGTTTGTGTGTTTTTCTTGCAGACGGGCGGGTAAGTTTTGAAAATTTAACCTGACGCAAAACAAATAAAAAAAACCAGGACCATCAAATTGTCAATTGCTGCTGGGAAATCTTCAAAAACAATGCGTTAACTCCTTACATGCCTTAGCAGAACATGATTTATCTCCACTTCATGTACATGTACATAAACAGCACGGCTGGGGAATAAACCCAGTACCATTCATACCATTGTCTCCTGCCCTACCAACTGAGGTAAAGGACATCTTCAAGAGTGACGCTAAAAGGGGAATTTATAAACCTGTTATGGTCCTATTTAAATGGCACACAAAGACTAAAACAAATGCTTATTTAAACATGTTAAATGTCGCTAAATAATAATAGTTTTGACTCAGTTGGGGATCAAACCCACAACCTTTCTGCAATTGAGGTGAGCACACTATCCATTACTCCATCAAGGTTGATCGATTGCCCTCAGTTATGCTGTTGTTAGTTATCTTACTATCCTCAGCAGCCTTGCAGTTGCCTTCATTGTATTTGATGACTTGCAACATGAAAAACTGTCTCGATGGTGTAATGGTTAGCATGCTCACCTTGAGTGCGGACGGTCCTACTTAAATACGCCTGCAAGTGAAAAATACGCCTGCAGAAGAAAAAGTACGCCTGCAGAAAAAATGTATACGCCTGCCGCTTTATTTTATAAAATTTTGAAATAAAATAAATAAACATGAATAAATACATGTAAAATGAAGAATAAAATCTATTTTATATGTTGTTAAAGCTTTCCGAGAGGTTAGAAATTTACAATAATCACGACGGTCCGAGTCTATATGTTTTACGTAACCTACGGAAATAGTGATGCATGTGTAAAAAGGAAATAATTAATTATATTTTAATAACAGAAATAAAAATGACTAGAACCATGACAAAATAAATTTTTTAGCTATATATCTTCATGAAACGAAGAATGGGTTGTCATGAATATACCATACGTAAGTAAGTATAACAGTTATTTTTGCATTCATTAAATATTAGATGTTTTCTCCACAGTAGCATATGAAATGTACTGTTCCCTAGGGAAGTACCATCACAAAAAGCCCAGAAATTACAATATTGATACATTTGCAACTGGAATGCTAAATAATTTGCCATTGCATTGCCCAATACGCTAATCAAATCAATTAGCTTTTTAATCACACAAGCCGAAAAGCGTGCCACTTACGTGAGCAATATTCACCTGATCTAATTAACAACCGTTAATGTAATTAAAGTCATAAAATCCAGCCAGATTTTTAAAGTCCTAGCCCACAAAAACAGTCCACAGGAAGACATGCCACTCTACCCAGACACATTTTTCTTACTTTGGTCTGACCAGTCTAAGCTCTTACACCTTTTTATTGCCTGCTTTGCCCAGAAGCGCAGCAAATACTAATTTTAATGTAAAGGTGACTTATGGTAATATAAAACATGAATTATTACAGGTAGACTTTCGTTATATAAAATGGGATATGTTGTATGATTGTCCATGAATCAGCAATCCACCAAATGACAGTCTTAAATTTCAGCAGGTCACATTACGGCCTTCAATAATGAACCAGAGTCCATAGCATAACAAAAGCTGTTAACCATTCTGATTCGGTTCATTTTTATATAAAAGAAAATGCCTTGTCATTGACTTTAAAATGTTCATATTTCTTGATTTGTAAAAAAAACAAATTTACCGATGTTGAGTTAACATTGAAAATTTTGGGTATGCTGTATGTACATTTCAAGGAATAACCTTTCATCAATAGCATTAAAAGCGTAACATACTATGAAGTCAAAGATTCAAACAGCAAAAGAAGATTTCAAATCCAAACAAATGAAAATAGGAAGCCAAATACGACGACAGGGACAACCTACTCAGCGCAATACTTGTTGGAGCCTTTCCGTATATTCAGTACTTGAGAATTTCAGCAAATGCGGCAAATTTCTGTGAAGCATTAATTCCCTCGGTTGTTCGTGTTGTTATAGTGCAGTCTCTCCGACATTTAACCCATATTTTTTTTATATTGTGACATGACCTAGATTCATATTTTCGAACATACCAATACTCTATACTGTTACTTGGACATTTTGAAATCACCTACCATTTCTTTTAAATAATTGTTTTGATGCTGCATTAAAGACTGCGATAAACTGGGCACATGAACACCCATTGTGACCTCCAGCAGTGGCATCCATTCAGTGGTTTACCAGTGTTGTGTATATATGATGAATTTTTGTATGCTGTGTAAATATTTCAAGGAGTAACCTATTTAACTCATTTAAATTTCAACATAATGGTT
Source organism: Geukensia granosissima (assembly GCA_032357055.1). Lineage (NCBI taxonomy): Eukaryota > Metazoa > Mollusca > Bivalvia > Mytilida > Mytilidae > Geukensia > Geukensia granosissima. The sequence goes on along the minus strand of JAULBM010117450.1, from coordinate 4,429 downwards.
ATTTTACCATTCCACCATCAATCCTTTTAAGTCCATACTACTCTCTCCTTATAAAAGATTTGGGGTCCAGACCAGTATAATGTTATGAATCATATGTTATAATATGGTGTACCTTTCTTGATAAAAGGGAGTAGGAACAACTAGTTTCCAAGTACAAAATTACCAATGTTAAATAAATATGGAAAATTTAGGTATGCTATATGTACATTTCAAGGAGTAACCTCTCAGGTAAAATAAAAAAAAATGTTTTGTACTTTATGTAACAACTGGCGTCTCCTCCAGAAAATTTCTGAATCAAATTTTTATAATACCTTTTCAGTCTAACTAGCAAACCACGTACTGTCATACTTACTGTCCTTTCAACAACTACACACTCGCGGGGAGGGGTAGGATCTTTTTCTGAATTTCGGGACTCCGATTGGACACAACACCCTCTTTTCTGGATTTTTTACCACTTTATACTGGGACTGTCCGGGCCCCTAGTTTTTGATACATGTAGAATAGAGAATCCCTTTTTAGGTCGAGGAAACTCCTAAGACGTTAGAATTGGTATTTGCTGTTTCTCCGTAAACACACGGTACATGTATTTAAACAGCAAGCGTGAACTAAAAATACGTGACGAAGTAAGAGACATGTCTTTATGCGGAGTCGTCGTTACCATACATGTTTGTCTCAGTCGTTATACCTTGTCAGATAGTACTATAATTCAGACTGCACTGCACAAGGTTTTTTTTAATTCCACGCTCCATTTGTAGAAGACTATACCGCTACGAATGAATTAAAAATTTTATTTTTCGTCACTACCCATCAATGCTGCAACCAACAAAGGTTGAAGGTTGAAAGAAATGCAAGGCACTATTTTATCATTGAAAGAACGTATTTCGTACCAAACGGAAATCCGGTGAATAAGGGCAACACCTTCACGAGAAATTATACACAATCCAGAAAAGATGCATGTGCATTGTGTCTTTCTGACATACATTCCATATTATTCCTTCTTTTAAATAGATAACAATTATAATTGAAATGCCAATGTGACAACATTACTGAGATATTTTCATTGAAGGAAGTGATGTTTACTGGCTTTATAAATAAGCAAGCAGATATTTTGTAACTGAATGTTTTAAAGACATATAATAAAACACTTTGAAACATTTACTTTGCACTAAACAGCAGCACTTCCCGATATCCATGACAAGACACACGACGTTTTCTGGATAATCTTAATTAATTGGTCATGTCTGATTAAATGGCAACTTTGTTTTGAATATTTTTACTTATTATCCTTTCAAAAACATGAACTCAAAATTATGAATGCTTATAAAAATTGTATTAATCATAAAACTTAGGCACGGACAGTTTGATTTTTGGTGGGTGGGTGGGGAGGTGGGGAGATGGGATTTTTTAGAAAAAAATTCTGGGCCTGATTTTTTACACAAAATACCTGCATCTGGAACGTAAAAAAATATTTTGTTCCGCTGTCTGACCGTTCAGAAAAGAATGAATTTCCAAATAAATTTCTTGCATAAACTGTACATGAAATAATAATCTGGCCCGAGAATTGGGCTAAAAAAATTTCTGGGTCCCCATACAAATTCCCCGCCTGAAAATCAAATGGTCTGTGCCTTAAAACCTTCCGGTGCAACGCTATATATAATTTCTGCAGTGAACAAATGGCAGTAAATATTGAGCAAAAGTAACACTGTTATACAAAGGTTGCAAGCTTTAAAAACCAGATTTCATCTGTAACTTTCGTCGCCCCGCGAGGAACCATAAGTTGATCGTTCCGTAACAACTTGGGCTGGAACCACATGCACATTTTCCTTCCAAAATTCATGATACTGGCTTAATTTTCCCGCGTCAATTAGTCGGTCGATGTCTGCCTCCCTTATGGATTCTTCCATTTCGGCAGTAGGGGTGTATTCCCAAAGTCTCAAAATTGGTTTCTCCGTTGTCAAATGAAGTGTCAGTAAGCACATTTTGAGATTTTCTGGATCGGCTAATCCGTTTTGAATAATCAAGCTTTTGTATAAGCAAAGTTCAGCTACGTCCAATGGTCGAGGGGTATCCATACCTGTAACCTTGAAAGCGATCGCATACATACATCCATTGTTATTACACAACGCATCTATTTGTCCGCTTAAAACTCTGACAAAATTTGACACTTTTACATGTCCTGTGAGTTTCACTGCAACAGCTTCGAAAGTTTCGAACCAGCTGACGATTTTGCGCTCGAATAATCGACACAAATATCCACAAAATGTAGAATTTATCTCTTCTTGGTCGAATTTTTTGGCTTGGCCGAATGCATCTTCTGCCCCTTTGGAATAGAAATAGGAAGTCATCGCGGAAACAAACTCTTTTCCTTGTTCTTCCCGCGGAATATTTGATAGGAATTCCATATAGTTTTGACGGTTCTTTTCATGTTTTTGGACGTCTAGTCGGCACGCTTCCTTTCGGAGAAGAAAAGTGTCCCATTTATTCCTCTTCTCGGGATTATACGTACTACAAACCCTGGCGTCTCCGAGACATTCTACAACTATAAATATTTTCATCGTAGTTAAATCATAAGTCCGAGATAGTTTTTGTAATCTCCGTTTTAATTCATCCTCATATCTAATCAACGCAGAAGTTGTCGTGACAGACATTTTGAATGTTGTTAAGATTTTGTATTCGCTTTAGTAAACACTTTCAAAACCATTTGTGATTTACTATAAATGAACATTACTTCATTACATCGCCTTTCGGAGATGTGTATTGCTTGTCCCGATCTGTTGTGTATTCCGTTTACTTCAAAGTCCACAGATTAAAGGATTAATGAGAGATTTTCCCACTTCAATTTGTTATTTTGTGCTTCTATTTAGATAATCGATCGATCAATAAATCAGAGGTTATCGATCCGATTGACAAACTTTGTGACAATAAGCATGTCCTACAAGTTTAAACCTATCTACTGTGACGTTACTTATATAATTGTACAAAAGAAAGAATTTTGAAAGGCAAGATTATATTTGTACAATTTATTTATTGACAAACATTCCAGTTAAATATATTAAAGGTCTAATTGTCGTAAGGTACCCGAGAACGTATGTATAGATTTATTTGAGAGCGCGATCAATGAAAACACATTAACTTCCTTTGAATGTCACGGTTGCAATATAAATGCAAATTATAAAAGTGGGGTGATATAATATTAAATTTAATTTTGAGACGAATAAAAATAATTTTATATGAGATCGATTTTAGTGTAAATTTCAATGAACAAAATGTGAAATTAAACACGATTCTATGGGAAAATATGAGCTTGAGGCTTTAGTTGGCAAATTTTTAATATGAGCAGGATATTTAGGCACGGACAATGTGATGTTCTGAGGGGCCTGGGATTTGTATGCGGACCAGAAGTTTTTTTCATGTATAAGTAATGTAAGAAAATGTCTTTGGAAAATTTATTTTGTTCAATGAGTACACAACGGACCAGAATAGCTTTTTTACTTCAGATGCTGGCCAGGTTATTCTTTTGTTAAAAATATGAATCTGAATTTTTTTCAAAGAAATCTTTGCCCCCATCCCCCCAAAAAAATCAATTGATCCTTGCCTTATAACAAGGCTTTCAAGAGACCACGACGCAAGATAACGAGAAACCATTGATTTTTAGGGTTCGTGTGGGGATTGGTAATCTCTCTTCTTTGAATGAAACGTTACACGATAGTCTTGGCTGCAAATATATACATTTGCTGTCTATAACAGACAATCATTTGATCCAATCGTCAGCTGATCTTTCTAAAAGGAACTCCCTCGATCGTGTAACCCCAAAAATAATTACAAAAAAACCATCTCATTTTTCCGTTTACTCTTAAAACTAATAACCTAGGAATAGTGACAGCAAGGTTCACTCTCTTATACGAGAAAGATTGGGTGATGGAATTGTTTTCAAGATATGTAATATAGGTATTCTTTAGGAACTACTTAATTTCCCGGGAAACAATGAACGCAATTATTTGAGCTCACATGGATCATTACCACCACCTGTCGTTCTTGATCCATAACATTCTCCCGTTTTCATCTTCTACTCTGAAACCACTGAGGTGAATGAATTCAATCTTGGCAGGAATGTTTACTAGATGGTTCTCTACCGAATTGTTATTTTGGTTCCGATTTAAAATGCTTATTAGCGAATCTGTTCGAGATCTTCTTGTCAATAACCACACTAGCTGAACTGTTTAATTGTTTTAGGATATAAATGATCATGAAGTACGAATATGAAAATATATACCCATAGGTGTAAGAGTGACTCTGATAGTGGGGGGGGGGGCAAGCTTCTAAAAGTGTTAAGCAAAAAAAAAAAATCTTAATGATCTGCATAAAAAGATGAAAATATAACAGGCCTGTTTAAAAGATATCTTTTTCATAAAGCAGAGAAAACACTTTC
>JAULBM010117449.1:0-30254 GCA_032357055.1 Geukensia granosissima | reverse complement strand
AACCGCAATGGTCCTGACTTGGTACAGGCATTTCAAAAGAAATGGTGGGTTAAATCTAGGTTTTACGGCGCGCCAAAAATATGGTGTTAACATGATCATTTATGCTTTATATATTAATTGAAAAGTAATTTACATTATGTAAAGCAAATTTTATTGTTTCTTTTTCAAACCACGTTTGCTGTTTGGCAACTTACATCAAATAAATTCGGGGTAGGGGTGATATTTTTTGCAAAAATTGCCAATCAAAATCATTTTTTGATTGACATGTTGGCTTCATTCAATGCCTTGTATATGACTTTATTTAATAACAATCAGATTATAGCCATATAAGAACTCTTATGTCGAGCATATTAAAAATATTGAGAAAAATTGGAAAATTTTGCAATTTTCAAAATGGAGGTTTTTTTGTCATTTGAATACCTCAATGGGTAAAAAACAATATAAGGGCAATAAAACACCATAAACTAAGTAAATATATCGTAATCCATTTAAAAATCAGGATAGAAATTCACATTGGTAAAGAAATACTAATTGACCGATTAACTTTAACTATTAACCGCTTTAATTATTTAAATAATACATTTTATGAAAAGGCAATGGAAATAACTTTCTTATGATACCCTACACGTCTACTTTAATGTACAGGAACATTTTTATATCTGCATTTTAATATTAAGAAAGGCTACAAATCGAATATTGTATAAAAAGGTCCTCAAATCACAAATGTGTTCCAAAATTTTTGATGTTTACATTTTTCATTAATAGAATGCTTTAGGTAACCCTAAAAAGTTGGTCCCATTGAGATGTGGGGGTGCACCGTGGTTCCTAGCCCACGTACTATAACAGCCTTGCCTTATTATCTTTATTTAATAAGAATGACATGCCAATATTTATTCTCTTGCCTTTACAAAATGATTCTTATAACCAGTATTTTCTAGATGTGGGTAAAAATTCCATAAGATCGTGATAATTTGAACATTTTTTCAGTTTCTTTTCAGGGAAGATTATCTCGCGGGGGTCAAATTATCGTATGACACCGGTAATAAAAATTCCAGGGTATGAGGGAAGGCAGTTATGGTATTGTATCAAAATCATGGTAACAGTCTCAAAGCGGAGATTTACATGTTGAAGCACCACTTTATAGGATCCGTCATCTTGGAAACATAAATACATTTTTTCCTTATTGGCTGACATGGTTATGGTGTCGACCATTAAAATTATGATAGTTATGATTTCATCCGTTGAGCAACGTATTCTTATTTGAGCAGTTTTTTTTTTTTGTCAACGACTGACCTCCACCGAGAAAACTCACGCCGTCCTGTACCGTATCAGCTGAGAGAGGTAAACACCATATGCTGGGACACCGGATGGGAAGCTAACTGATAGAAGATCTATTGGCAAGTCAACACGTTTGTTATGAAGTTGTGTATGTAACATTAATCTGGTTCCTGATGAAGGTATGAGTAGGGTAAACGCCATTTGGGTAGATAAGGTGAAGACAATCACCAAATTAATTATTGATTATTGTTAAATGAGAAAACATCATCCGTGTGGAGGAAGCCGAAATAAAAGATTTGGGCTCAATTTTGTTCTTTTTCTTAAATAACCCTTGACAAATTCAGTATCAAATCATAATCAGAAAAACAGTTCGTGCCAGTTGGTGTAATTGATGCATGTTATACTAGACAAAACTCGTCCGTCAATCTTACAAATATGTTGTCAATAAGAAAGTTCAACAAGTTGATATTGTCTTGTCTTGTAAATTTTCTCAGATGCAGCGTTGAACGAAGTATGTCTGGTTTCAACCGGCAAATAATGTATTTGTCTCGTCTGTCTTTTACTTCTTTTAAGGAAATAACAATGAATTAGATTTTTAAATCTTAAATTGGGAAGTGCGGTTGGTTTGGCCGTATAGATGGTAGAAAAATCATTGGTCATTAAATAGAGGACAGAATTATGTCGGACGAAAATATTTTGAACTCCCAAACCGATTTAAATTTTATTAAGATTCTGGATTTTTTAAAGCAAAGTCAAAACTTCCTTTAAGTTGTACCAATATTACGTTTTGGTTTTTCTTAAATTTAATGATTTTATTATTAGAACGGTTTCAAGTTAAAATATGTAGTTTTCATGAATCTATGCAGTTATGTCTTTTACACACATTTTCTAAAAAATCAAATATCTTTCAGCAAAACTACATAGGTGTTGCATATGATTCATTGCAGTATAAGCATTAATCATTATGAATTATAAATTATTGTTAATCGACATCTTAATGTTACCATCCAAATAAAGACTGCATCTGACAGTATGAAAGTTCCTATACTGAACTGGCTTTCTACACTTAATAAAACTCCGTATAAGTCTCGGTTCACTATTTAATGCATACCCAATAATGTCTCAATTCTATTAACTAATGCCCCAAATATTTTAACACTTTCTTTGTAAACCTTTGTAAAAATGTTATGAAAATTCATCCATAAACTACTTTTGGACTGTTAAAAATTCACTAGATGTTTTAGACAAAAAATTCTGTCCAAGTTCTTTTTTCTCTACAATAGACAGAATGATTTTTCTACTCTTTATACCACTTTACCATACAAGCTTATTAAGGAAACATTCTCATATCTAATCAATTTGACGATCAAAAAGTCTGATTGTTCTTATATATGGTCCAATAGATATCATTCTTTTAGCGAGAAATCTTATAACAAATCTACTTGTTGGACACCATCTGACATGATTGCAGCGGTCGAATTTAGTCTTTATAATATTTATATATATATTGGCAACATGGTTTGTCGACAGATTGTTGCCATACCAATGACACAAACCGCGCTTCTATTATTGCAGATTTCTTTTTAAATTGTTATGAATCGCACTTTATGATAAAAATTCAGAAAGACCCTTCAAAAATTCAGTTGACAAGTTGAATAATATTTAAGATATATGGATGATGGTAAAGCTTTAAATGATCCAGAATTTAAAGAATTGGCAACAGAAATTTATCCTAAAGAACTTCCCTTGAATAAATCTTATATCAGTAATGATCGTACTCTCCTTTTATATTTGGTTTTTAAAAGACGAACAGGGTTATTTATGCACTAACGTTTGTAATAAAATGGACGACTTTTCTTTTCCTATAGTTGACTTTCGGTTTCTTAATGGGGACCGGCCTTTAGCTCCTTCGTACGTGGTTTACATTTCACAACTAGTTCGGTTAGATCATGCTGCACCAAAGTTTCTTACCTCAATTATCGCAACTTACTGGGAAACTTTGGCAACAGGGGTACAGATATAACAAAGTTCTCTTTTACAAAACTTTATAACCCTTACAAAACTTTAATAGAAAAACAAGGCTGCAAGGATAACAAATCCTACGTTCAATGAAAACGATACATATGATGCTTACAAATTTAAAATAATCCCTTTTATCCCACTGCTCCATTAAACAAATTAATCCATCCACTGCTTCATTAAACAAATTAATCCACAAGAGGTACAAGTTCGACGTTGTAGTCAAAACATTTAAATGGTTTTGTTGGTACAGATATAAATAAATCGATAGCATCCTTACACAAATATTGATAAATTTGCATGGATCTCATCTTTGTTTACGCTTATTGACAACACAGTATTAAATCGTCAGACAAACTGTTTTTTTAGACATCTCATGTTGTGAGGCTTGATATTTTTTCATCAGGAATCTCAACCGGAGGTCGCTTTCAATAACTGCGAGCATTCATTGGAGATGTATCTTCTTTTTGCATGTATTTTTATTTAGTATATTTATTGTAATTTCGGTACTCTTTAGTCGGATTGGGTGACATTCTGTTAGTTTTTTTACAATTCGTCTGTTACTGTTTTTTGTTTTCTTTGATATTTGCCTTTGACCACTTGTTAGGAAAGGGTTGGATACCCACTGACTGTTATAACACCACCATATGTCTCATGTACTGTCCCAAATCAGGACTTGTGGTCATGGGTTAGTCTTTATATTTAATGTTTTTTTCATGTACATTTTTTATAACATTCAGGTAAGAACAGTATAATATATATATTTTTGGGGGACTTTTGAGCTTTTCACAAGGAGTGGTATTCCACCCTTGTTGAAGATCTTGTAAAGACCTCTAGATTTGTAAACCCCCTCTGTTGTCTCACTGACATTTACCTTATATCTTTTTAATTTCATACTTATATGACTTTTGAAAAAAAATTATTTTGAACACTCCCAAGTTGCCCAACAATTCAGATAAAGTTATGTTCGCAAAATTTATTTTTAGAAAAAATTAATTCCAGTTCAATGCAAATAATTTATCGATGCTCAAGGTGAAATAGAATACATCACCTACAGCATGTTGTCGAGCGACCAATCTGAATTTGTCAGGTATAACTGTCATGATTTTTAACATGTTTCAACAAAGGTATATGGTGTCATATACATTTTTGATCTAATTACACCTTATATAAGAAGCCTGGATTCTGATTGGTTCACAGCCAGTGTTTATGCATATTTTATCGAATTCGCCCATTTATACAGCTGAGAGGTATATGCCTGAAAAATATGCCTTTTTTACCCTCTGCCGTGGCATATGCCAAAAAGTATATTCCTTTTTTCCCCTCGCGTGCCGCATCCCGCTAAAATTTATTCGAAAGTTTTCTGCTTCATCGCCTAAAGTAACGTAACGTGATTAATCAATTTTGAAAAGCGGAAGTGTTCCGAATTTTGCCAAACATAAAAAAATGTCAGACGACACCATAAAACTCGTACAAGGAAGACAAAATAAATGACACTTCAAAGCCTAAAATCATAGAACAGTTGTCACGTAAAAATTGATATTCGGTGTAATTAAACAAATATACCATGACAGGGAGGGGCATTTGTGAAAATTACCAGTCTTGAGAATCAAATTTCCCTCGCCTATCGGCTCGAGAAATTTTTCTTTTTGCGACTGGTATTTTTTCGCAAATATCCCTCCCTGTAATGATATATCTGTTTTACATTCATCTAAGAGCAGTATTATATTACGCATACACCATATTTTTATTTGGGGTGATTTACAGCTTTTCACAGAGAGTAGTATACAAACCTTGTTGAAGGCATTAACAAGAGTTTATATTCACTCTGTTTTTTTTTTTTTTTTTTTGGTTGAGTGCGGTATGTCTGACATTTACCCGACATCTTTTCATTTTCCTAGTACTAATACGATATGGCATTACCGCTTTGACAGCTGTATGAGAACAGAGTGTACTAAATCATAAGTTACAAAGTATCCCCCCTGCCGTCGGATTTGGCTTTCCATTTCGATTTGTTTGGATTTGAATGCTTCTTTTGCTATGTGTGAATTTGCGACTTGGCTGCACTCGCATAGACGTATTAAGACTGACTGGAGATATTGACTTATGCCCCGAAGAATTTTCCTTTTATCATTTCATGAAGTCCTAATTTAAGTTCTTCTAGATATTTATTAATAATGGAACTACTGTTTATCTGCTTAATTAAAAGATTAGACAGTTTTAAGCTGACATTTAAATTGAGCGATGAATTTTGAAGTCTCCATGGTAACATTCTCAACGTGTTCATAATTTTGCTGGATGCCTTGCATTAAGTTTTCAAATCTTTCATCAGTCTTGACCATGAATGAAGAGAGTAGTGTATCATGATGTGCCATTGACTTAGCAAATTTATTAGAATTATTGATTAGAATGTTCACGTGTCTAGCCAATTTCCTAACATCCTCGACTGTTGCCGTCCCAAACAAAGATTTTGAGATAGAACCGACAAATCAAATAATCCTCTTTTGCTTCTGCTCTGATATTCTGACATTTGACTAGGATCCATTTTTGGTACTAGATGATGAATGAAATCTACCGTGCTATTTATACTGGAACCAACTTGTTCTTTTATAGCTGAAAGTTGTGAAATGACTTGATTAAGGATATAGCAATTCTGATGGATAATATCACACATAGGAAATGATGAATCAACTCTTTTCTTTGGAAGGGGGATCTCGAACGTGTGGTGCCAATACTCTTGGCCAAAAACTATTTCAGATTGTTTCTGGAATGCAACTCCATAGTTATGCGCTGCATCTGTTGAACATCTGTTGTCTTGGCTGTAGAAATGCCTATTAGCATAACCCATATGAGGACTGTGACAAACATTAAAGCACCTAGAGAAAATAAAGGAGAAGAAAAAAATGAAAATGTGCAATGCCTGTCGGGTTTTGGGGTCGCGAGTATAAACATGAGAAACCTCATAAATTCGACAACAAAGCACATATTAGAGAATAAAGAAAAAAGAATGTTGTTTGGATCTAAGAAATGCCACAGTCTAAAATGGAATATGAAATAAAATCGACAACGATTAAAAATTAAGGAGTGCATAATAGAACAATATATCAAGCTATTTAGAATTGATTAATTCCACCTTAATAGCTGACTGTCAACTTTAACTTTTGACAAAAGAAATGATGCAATGGTGTGAAATTGACTATGAGTTGATACTGAACTATCAATGACTCATAAAAACTGGACTATGAGTTGATACTGAACTATCGATGACTCATAAAAACTGGACTATGAGTTGATACCTAATTATCGATGACTCATAAAAACTGGACTATGAGTTGATACTGAATTATCGATGACTCGTAAAAACTGGACTATGAGTTGATACTGAATTATCAATGACTCATACAAAAGACTATCAGAAAAAAATGACATTTGACTTCTTTGGACAATAAGCCGATACTAACCATCAAAGTCCTAATAAATGACTTACAGAAATGACATTTGATTAGAATATGAGTTGATACAAAACTATCAGAGACTCCTAAAAAAACTACAAGAAATAACATTTGATTAGTTACAACTGCTCTGATGAGGTTTTTGTAATGACTACAAGATTGTATGACTGAGTGAGGCTAGACATGCAACATGAAAAGTAATAGTTTTATTGAACTTTGACTTCATAGAAATGATACTTAAGATTGTACAACTGACATGACTGTATGACTGTATATGACTGGAGAAAAACTCAGGAAGATGATTTTAACACTGACTTTCTGAGGGGTCGCTTACAACGAGTTCCTTTTTGTGTTTTTGTTGCATAGAAGTGTCATATAAGGTTTGTGGGAATGTTTTCTTCTGGTTCCCATGTTCTTTGTGTGTATCCAGCCCATCTGATGTAATATTGAGGTTTTTCATTTACTTTGCGAGCCTTGGGTATTTTGCTTATTAGATACATGTCATTATTCTTGTTTTGATTGTTATTTTCTTGGTTGTTATTTTCTTTTGGTTGATCATGTTGACTGTTTTGTTGCTCTACCTGTTCAGGTGCTGGAAATTTTGGTGGTGTTAATCAGATATTGTCATCTCGTGGCACCTCAGCATCAGGTGCATTTTGGTCGTGCCTGTGATCGGGAGGGTAATACGGTTTAAGTCTATTTGCATTGATCATGCTCTTGATTAATTTGTTAGTCCCACAATGACGTAGTTTGTATGTGTAATGTTTGCCCTTAGCAACTATGTAGAATGGTCCATCATGTTTTCTATGTAGTTTAGAGTGTCCAGTTGGGACCTTTGGAGTGTACAGCAGAACCTGGTCTTGTATTTCGAATTTCGGCATTGCTGTATTTTTGTCATAGTGAGCTTTTTGGTATGCCTGTGCATGTTGCAAGTTTTCTGTCGCAATTGTTTTTTGCTATTTTTAGGTTGTCTAAAACGTTTTTGAACATGTTGTTTAATGTTTTTGTTAATTTCAGGTTTAGGAATAAGATCTGTATCAAAGGGCAATTTCATTTCTTTCCCAAAGACAAGATAGAAAGAACTAAATTCAGAAGAAGCAGATGGAGTCATTCTGAATGCCATGAGAATGCCAGGTAGTAGCTGAGGCCAGTTAAGCTGATTTGAATCAATCACTGTTTTAGGCACTGTATGATGGTTTTGTTTGTCCTCTCGGCTACTAAATTTGTTTGAGCATGGTAAAAGCTTGTAAACTGTTATTTAACGTTGTAAATCTGGTTAACTGCTGCAACCAGTTTACTCATCAACCCTTGCCCTCTGTCTGTGACTATGCTGTGGCATGCACCATATCGAGCAAACATTTTTTTATGTAAAATTTGTGCGATTTCTTCTGCGCTTTCAGTTCTGACAGGGAAAGCTTCGACCCACTTACTGAAAGAATCTACAATGATTATATATATATATTTGTACCCTTCTTTTGTAACCAGTTTGAATGGTCCTATGAGGTCCATGTGCCATCGTGAGAATGTGTCAGTGATTGGCATGTTTGTCAGTGGGACCTTTTTGGCATGTGTAAGTGTTTTAAGGTCACATCTACGAATGTAGTCAGTAACTGCTTGGTACATACCCGGGACAAAATATTTTTGTTGGATAGAAAAATATGTTCTATCAAAGTCAAAGTGTCCAAGATCATGGTATGCAGCAAGCAAGTGGTTTCTGTATATTCGAGGAAGGGCCACTTGTTTAATGTATCTGTCATGTTTCTTGCCTCTTGATCTCGGCTGATAAAAATTGTACAAGACACCATCTAAGAGACAGTATTGTTGGAATTCTTGTTTTACTTTTTCAGCTCGTTTTTGTGTTGAGGAAGATATTGATTAAAATGGTACATGTATATGTCCTTGAAATCTTGACATTATTTTTGTGCCTCTGAAATGTCTGATGTTTGTCTCTGTATTTGAGGAGATTTCTGCAATAAATGGTTTTGCATATGGTGGATAGTCAGTGTAGCTCAGCACACGATTCCGAGACCTCGACCAGCAAGCAAGTACCGATTACCCATTAAAGTCATTCAGCAATGAAATACAGCTTCCGACCACAGTGGAGACCATGGAATTTCCAGTTGCGTCAAAATCCGAAGTGTGGTAGGTGCGGAATTCCACATCGAGACCATTTTGTCACGCTTTTAACAGAAAGTGTTATTCTTGTGGACATTTTCTACTTTTCGCTAGAATGTGCTATCATTGTAAAAGGAATCGAGTCAACTGTCAAGTGATTCAGCCGAAATTGAAGTCACAAAAACAGAAAACAAGGGACTTTGAGAAGATGAGAAGTCATCTTGAGAAGAAAAACAGTTTGAGAGAACTTCCATTTGCAAATGTACGGAATAATACATTCTTCAATTCATTGGACACAACAAGTTCTCTCAAGCAAGAACTCAAAAGTGTGAAACGAAATCTTTCAATCAAGGATATAAAGCATCAAAGGGAAGTTTTAGACTTAAAATTTAAGTGTGACAGTTTAAAGACAGAAAATGACAGTTTTAAATCCAAACTAAATGACGTAAAAATGGAATTAGAATCAAAATCATCGCAGTCAAATGAACATGTTGAGCAGTATGAACAGCGAATTCATAATTTGAAACAACAACTAAAAGACAAAGACAACCATTTCAGTGCAATATCAGAGAAATTCCGTTTAAAGTGTGTAGACTTTGATGCTGTTGCAGTAGAAGCACAAATAAATCTATCGTTCTGAAAAACCAAAATAAGCTTATGAGGAATGGATAAGTTCACTCAAAAATCAAGTGAAAGAGCTAACCAGTTAAAATGAACAATTAAACAACAGCCTTCGTTATCAGGCGAACAACAATTTAAACAGAAGAGGACATGGACGTTTTCGTTAGATCGAAGCACGAGGACGTGCTTCAGTTGGAAGGGAGGCATATGTGACAGTGCTAATTTTAACCTTTCAAAGTGAAATGATATTTTGGACATTTTGGACTCGTTATTATTATTATTGAATATTTTAAATTGCATTTTTGATCATAAGTTTTAGGCATTATTACTCGATCAGCTTGTACAAATGTATTTTAGTTAATCTGTCTTTTAGTTAATCTTTAAATTGATTTTACTTATCATTCAGACATTTATTTATTTATCTGTTTTGTGGACAATTAGTGACATGCTCTGCTCTTTTCTTTCATGTTTTAATCCTAATCAGATTTCTTCTTTATTATTTCTTTATTCAAAATTGTATTGAATCCTAATTAAGCTTATTAAGTGAAAACTTTAACTCATCTGAAAAATCTGTCATGTCTTGTTTTATGTTTTCTTTGTTATATTTTTGTTATAAATTCTTATGTTTAATTTTGTCAATGAGATTGGAAGTCAGCATTCATACTGACAACATCCATCTGTGATAAATTGTGTACATGTATTCCATACTGAATGATTGAAGTATTTAAGTGGTTACCAGTCTTTATGTCAGCAGTTACTTGCCCGTCAGTCATCTGTGTTTTGTCAGTTTCAGACTCAGTAGCAGTCAGTTATGCATTGGCATCCTCACCACGCCACCTCGTCCCCAGAGTATTCTAAGTAATCGGCAGTCAGCCAGTCACGGCATCATCATCACTTTTTCCCCCGGTTACACTGTTATTGGGAATATAGTCAGTTCACAGAGTCATATATAGTACATGAATTCATTTCAGGGAGTCTGTTATAAATCATGAATTCAGTTCAGGGAGTCTGGTAAAGTACATGAATTCAGTTCAGGTAATCGGTTATAGAACATGAATTCAGATCAGTAAGTCTGGTAAAGTACATGATTTCAGTTCAGGAAGTCTGGTATAGAACATGAATCAGTTCAAGGAGTCCCTTATAGTACATGAATTCAATTCAGGGATTCTGGTATTGTACATGAATTCAGTTCAGAGAGTCAGATATAGTACATGAATTAATTTTAAGGAGTCTGTTATAGTTCATAAGTTCAGGGATTCTAGTAAAGTATATGAATTCAGTTCAGGGATTCTAGTAAAGTACAAACATTTAGTTCAGAGAGTCTGGTGTAGTACATGAATCAGTTCAGGGAAGTTGGTAAATTACATGAATTCAGTTCAGGGAGTCTGGTAAAGTACATGAATTCAGTTCAGGGAGGATGGTAGAGTACATGAATCAGTTCAGAAAGTCTGGTATAGTACATGAATTTAGTTCATGAAGTCTGGTATAGGGATTTAAATATACATGAATTAAGTTCAGGGACTCTAGAAAACATGAGTTCAGTTCACAGAGTCTGGTATAGGGAAGGAATTCAGTTCAGGGATTCTGTTATAATACATAAATGTAGTTCCGTAAGTCTTTTATAGTAATGAATTCAGTTCAAGGAGTCCCTTTTAGTACATGAATACAGTTCAGGTTATCTGTTATAGAACATGAATTAAGTTCGAAAGTCTGGTATAGTACATGAATTCAGTTCATGAATTCTGGTGTAGTACATGAATTCAGTTCAAGGAGTCCCTTTTAGTACATGATTACAGTTCAGGATATCTGTTATAGAACATGAATTAAGTTCAGCAAATCTGGTATAGTACATGAATTCAGTTCACAAAGTCTGGTGTAGTAAATGAATTCAGTTCAAGGAGTCCCTTTAAATACATGAATACAGTTCAGGTTATCTGTTATAGAACATGAATTATGTTCAGCAAGTCTGGTATAGTACATGAATTCAGTTCAGAGAGTCTGGTAAAGTACATGAATTCAGTTCAGGGAGTCTGGTAAAGTACATGAATTCAGTTCAGGGAGTCTGGTAAAGTACATGAATTCAGTTCAGGGAGTGTGGTAAAGTACATGAACTCAGTTCAGGGAGTCTGGTATAGTACATGAATTTGGTTCAATAGCAAGTAAAAAAGAATCCGTTTTTTGAGGCTCAAAGATTCTAAATTCAAAAGGTTTATTAATTCCTGTGTCAATTTGAAAAAGAAATTGTAAAAGATAGATTCCAACCTGGATCAAATTGATCAATTGGTTGAATATTGTTTAATGTCAAGTTGGCAGTTGGCAATATTTCAGCAATCGGTGTCAAATAACACACCTATATTAGTGTAGTTAAAACTATTACAAATTAAAGTACAGTATTGACACAAGTGAGTATTGAGGTGTAATAAACTGTTACAATCTTGTTCAGGGGATCAGAAGTGTTTTACGTCATACATCTATCATTAATTATTTTTCAACAGTTACTTGACAAATTTCATAACATAGCTGATAATAGGTGTTCTCACAGTCTGAAACCCTCATCTAGTCTGATTTCTTGGTTAACCATAATGTATGTTTAGGGATTTTAAATTTACATAAATTGAAACCCAGTGAATAAATATTTTCTTTGAACAGGTATATATAAGATGTTAGTTGGACAAGGAAGAACTTTCTTTCTGGAAATCATAGATTTTCAATACTTACTTAGACAAATTTTTCATAATAATAACCTTTTCTGAGATTCATAAAACTAACATGTTCCTTAACAGGAAGAAAAGATGAGGAAATTATCAATACTTCAACAGATTATCTGAACCAGACTATTATCAATCCTCCCCCAGAATAGCATACATACCTATATATAGAAATATCTTCCCAGCTGTGATGAAACCATCACAAATGATGACAATTATAAACAATGTGGGAGTACTTTTTTTTGTTAAAGAATATTTATGTTCTACAAAGCAATATATACTTAAATGAAAAGTAAATCAGCATTTTTTATAAGTGTGTCTTTAACAATACTATTCAAAGTATGGAAAGCTTGGATAAATTTTATTTTCATTTACCTTTGCAAAAACTCGGGTCAAATAACATTTGTTTTATCATCAGATGACCAATTTGATGTGTTAAAATGTGATTAGTACAGAACAGAAAATTTCATACTTTTTACCATTAATGGATCCAAAATTTTATGTGAACAATGTCTTCAATCATAAAATCTCATCAGATATAATTACTGTGTGTTTAACCTAATTCCCAGGTCTAAAATTTTGTAACAAATGTTGCTAAACTGCTTTTGTGTCCCATTATTTCCTATTTATTGATTTTCAGATATATATTACATCTTAAGGTGTTATTACAAATGTAATGTAATATTTGTGTTCGATGAACTCCAATTCCTCTATTAGTTTTATGCCACTGGACCTTAAGCAAGTCAATCAATCTAGTAGTTTTTAATACTGATGAATGAACATGTGTTACATTTAGAGATATTTTAATTTTTACTCAAACTCCTGTTGTCCTGATTGGGACATTTTGTTGGTCTAAATGCTGCTGTGGCAGGAAGCAAGGTGTCCTGTTTGGGACATTTTTGTGGATCTAAATTCAGCTGTGACAGGAAGCTAGGTGCCCTGGTTGGAACATTTTTGTTGGTCTAAATGCAGCTGTGGCAGGAAGCTAGGTGTCCTAGTTGGGAAATTTTTTGTGGGTCTGAATTCAGCTGTGGCGAAAGCTAGGTGTCCTGGTTGGAACATTTTTGTGGGTCTAAATGCAGCTGTGGCAGGAAGCTAGGTGTCCTGGTTGGGACATTTTTGTGGGTCTAAGTGCAGCTGTGGCAGGAAGCTAGGTGTCCTAGTTGGGACATTTTTCTTGGTCTAAATGCAGCTGTGACAGGAAGCTAGGTGTCCTGGTTGGAACATTTTTGTTGGTCTAAATGCAGCTGTGACAGGAAGCTAGGTGCCCTGGTTGGGACATTTTTGTTGGTCTAAATGCAGCTGTGACAGGAAGCTAGGTGCCCTGGTTGGAACATTTTTGAGGTTCCTAATGCAGCTGTGATAGGAAGCCAGGTGTTCTGGTTGGGACATTTTATGGGTATAAATGTGGCTGTGACAGGAAGCTAGGTGTCCTGGTTGGGACATTTTTGTTGGCCTAAAAGCAGCTGTGACAGGAAGCTAGGTGGTCTGGTTGGGACATTTTATGGGTATAAATGCAGCTGTGGCAGGAAGCCAGGTGTTCTGGTTGGGACATTTTTGAGGGTGTAAATATAGCTGTGACAGGAAGCCAGATTTTACTATTATAGACAACTTATGGACATGCACCCCATCACTTCCTCAGGGACTGTACAGTTTACACATTTAATTACTTTAATGCAATAGTTTTCTCAGATTCTACAATATACTATTTAACTGCTTGTAGAACTCTGTATGCTATTAAATGTATTTTATTAATGTTAGTTAGATATTCACTGTGTTTTTGCATGTTCTCATTCAAACTGTTGCAGAACTCTGTCACTCATTAAGTTGAAAGTCAATATTCATCAGTTCTATTTAATGAGAACTTGTTTTGAAAAACTGAAAGTTAAATGGTTTCTTAAAATTTCATTTAAAATGAAACTTCACCCAAACGGATATTTGTTATGTAGCGTAGAATCTTGAATCATTTCTTCTTTGTCCAGATTTAACATCTGAGTAAGTTAATTTTGGTTACAAACTAATCTAAAGCTTTAATGATGTCAAACTCATTCAGAGTGGTAAATGACATCGATTTTACTGGCTTCCATATTACAGAGAGTGATATTGCTTTTGGCTATATTTGAGTGACAAAGAAAGTTGGTTTGACTTCATTGTCAGATTTTGTAGAAGAAGGAAGCGAGATAAAGTTTCTGTTAGGTTTTCATATTTTTTCTCATTAGGCTATGGTGGATCACATAAGTAGAGCATTCATATAAACTCGGTCAACAGATTTGAAATGCAGAGGGCCAGTTTTCCATTTTTTCCCTGATAAAGATGACATAAAATTATGGTTCCAAATAAAATATAATTAACATGTAACAAATAATTACAATGCATGGAGATTTTTAACTTTCCAAACAACATGATGCTTCTGGATTTATGGGGCATCATTAATACAATTAGCTTCATTAATACAATTCTGTCTTTATGAAGATATTGTTAGATTTTATGAGATAAAGACAGTGTTTTCATTAAGACCTGGAAACCGTTGAATTTCGTAGCCTATTGATGTTTTTTTTTGGTAAAAATAAGTTCACCTTTTCTCAGATTGGTGTTAACTCAGATTAGAGTTTAAGGACACGACAGATGTTGTGCGCAAGACAGGGAATGATTACCAATCTTGAACACCTGATCCCACTCCTGTTTTGTGAAGGAGTTCATGGATTCCAAGCCTTTGTTCTTTTTGTTTTCATTTTATCTTTAAGTTTGATTCAAATTTGTCTTGTCCCGTTGGAGTATGTACTTTTGATCTCTCACATGGGTATTCTACACTGATCTTTTGGACAACAATAGTATACCTGTTCCGATTGATTTTGTGCAATTTTTCTTCAGTGGCTGGGGCCTATGAATTCTTTTCCACCTACACCAATAAAATTTCCTGCTATTCAAAAACCTAGTGAAATCACTGAATGAAAGTGATATTTATGGGGGAAAATGATCTAAGGTTTTGGGTTATTAACACTCTCTCCCAGAAATGTTACTAAAATAAGACAATAGGTATTGTTCTGTTTGTAAATCAATACTGATATATAGATCCTAAGGAGATTTTGTGAGGTTGATACTTGTATAATAATGATCAAAAATAATTTTTGATGTAAAAAATATAAGTTCATTATCTTCGTTTTATAAGAATCAATTGTCATACACAAAAGAAACAATGAAGAATACCTTTTTCACAAGACAAACAAGAAGTTGAGATAAGCAAAATCTTCGTTTTATAAGAATCGATTGTCATACACAAAAGAAACAATGAAGAATAACTTTTTCACAAGAAAAACAAGAAGTTGAGA
Source organism: Geukensia granosissima (assembly GCA_032357055.1). Lineage (NCBI taxonomy): Eukaryota > Metazoa > Mollusca > Bivalvia > Mytilida > Mytilidae > Geukensia > Geukensia granosissima. The sequence goes on along the minus strand of JAULBM010117449.1, from coordinate 14,732 downwards.
TAAGCAAAATTTTACTATAGTAAAAAAAATATATAATTTGTGCATTTTTAATGTAAAAAAAACAAGTGCTTATTTTACTCTGCTGTATTTAAATAAAATCTTTTTCTCACTTTGTTCACAAATATGCTGACAAAACTTGGTGTATTTTGATTAGCACAAATACGGTGAAGAATACTTTCATGCCAGGCACGAATAAGATTATGATAATTGTCCACTATGTTGTGTCTTCTGATACATGTGTTTTCAACTAATACCAAGGGTTAAATTTCAGGACATGGGTTAATTGTACCCAATCAGTAAAAACCATGTTTGAACAATTATTAGACCAGTTTGTAGAGAAATTGATGTAGGGAGAATTTAGCACATTTTTTTCACCAATTTTCTTCAAAACAAGCATGATATTTCACAATTAACCTGTTACAGTCTAGTAAGAATTTTGATATCTCAATGCAGATGGCTTAATTTACGTTTAAAATGTTTTAATAAATTGGTAATAAAGTTTGGTCTTCAAAAGTTGAAATTAACATGGATTTTGACCCTAAAATTCTGCAAAGTTTCATGCAGTATAATGTCAAATTTTGTGTAGAATTGTGGAGAAATCATTTATTCTTAAGTGTCATAAATTTTTAGGGCAACCATTAATTTATTCAGTTGTAGCCGTTTCAAAAGTGCAATGTGGTATATGAAACTTAAAATTCCCTTACAAAATCTCATACAGACTTAAGTAGTGTGGCATATCAAGAAAAAGTCAGTAATAAAGAGTAACCAACATACCTCATGGACTTTTCATGGCTTGTTGAAAAGCATGATCATTTTACTTTCAGGAACAACTTGTTAAATTGAAAGGTGGTCAGAATGACATGAAAAATTTAATTGAAGTCATTATGAATTTTTCATAAAAATTGTCAATATGGATTTCAGATGGTTATTTACAAAAGTGCACAAACAAGTTCAGCTGATAAGGTTAAAGGTAAAACATAAACGGGTGTTTCAAATTATACTTTCATAGTTGTCGTCATAGAACATATAAAGAAACCAAAAATATCTTGAATAATTCACAAAATAATAATTATTTGCTGTTTTTGTATTAAAAATTACCATTAAAAAGAATCTATGTTTTAAACACATGTACAGTTGTACAGTACACAATGACCTTGTTCCTATGGCATGTATGCATGGTAAAAAAGATCATCAGACACAGTGCAAACTGGATTATAGATTATGAGATGTGTATTTCTGCTTGTTCCATGCAATAATTGCATGACTATGTATTTAATATAATGGAACATAATTCAGAACCTTTTGCCTTTCTTTATTGAGTTCTTAATAAATGATAAGATTTGTTTGTTTTGCAATTGATGGGTGCGTTAGTCTATTGATCTCCAAATATAAAGATTATTGAAAAAAAACTTATTTAATTAAATATAAACTTTTAACACACTTTCTATGGCTTTGTTCCAACAAATATTACATTTATCTACCCGTAATCCGAAACACACAAACTATGTGCTTTCTTTGAAAAAGTAGTTGAAATGAAAATAAGCATTTGTTTTTAACACTTAAAAAACAACTGACTTTTAATGTAAAAGGTCAAGGCACAGTAAAGTCATCTTGGAAACAAAAAAATTATGGCAGTGATCCAATACACATTTGCAAAATATTAGGAAGCTAACAGTTTTCTTGTAAAGAATAGCAGTTTTGTGTATACTGTCAATATTTCAAAAAGCTGACCTTTCAAGTTAAAGGTTATATTTGACATCATTTTAAGATACATCATTTTCCAATAAGAAGTTGCACATAGCTGTTAAATAATGAAGCTTCTTTATACAATATGGTAAGCTAAACCTGGTTAATTTGAGTAACACTATGTCTCCAAAAACAAGTATTCATGTAACTGTTAATATGTGAATAACATGTCAATGCTAAATGACCCCTAGAAAAAAATTAGTGAAAGTTGATGAAATACCAAAAATTTGAAACAATAAAATTAAGATTTGTTACCTTGGTAGATTTAGGTGAAATTATAAAAGTTACATAATCTTTTCAAAATTTTTATTTTATCCTGCTGTCCTTTGACCCCCATTTTTACATTTTTCTGACCAATTTTGATTTTTACTACAAACATATTCTAAAACTACATAAAGCAACCTTTCCAGTGAGCTTGCTTTTTTCTAGTAAGTATTGAGGTAATTTAAATTTAAATGTCCAGTTGTTGTTTTAAAAAAGCTGAACAGAAAACAAATTGAATATGGCCCATAATAATGAACTGGAGTCCATACCATAATGGAAGTTCTAAATTAGTTTACTTGTGGCCATCTGAAAGGCAAATTTGGCATTCAGGTACAATTGAATATAATAATGATTGTTTTTGTTAATTTCTTGTAGTAATCCCATTTAGAGGAAAAGTGCGTAAAGCATCAATCACTGATAAAGTTGAAAAGTCGAGAATGTCCCAAGCGTACATTAATACGATAAAGGTAACATGGTGTATACCCTCCTGCATGTAGTTGTTCTAACCTCTAGTCCACTAACATCACTGTAGTCAAATTTATAGTAGTCCAAAGTTAGAAAGGTCCTTAGTTTTTATTGTTTACACATTTTGTTTATAAAAGCTTATTTATTATGTATCTCATATATATGTTTAAGATATACAGATATCTGTATTTATTACAGTTTCCAAAGAATATGAGGTTGTGTTTTGCCTTTATTGTGTAGTAAATTTAAGGTTTGGGATAATGTCAGTTTTCCTGTATTTATGAATAAGTTAGTGAAAGTCTCCTAGAGATTAAATTGGTGTTGTATAGTGTTTTTCAGTTTGTGGACTATTAGATTCAAACTTCTAAACATTTGGAAGTCCATTGTTTTTATCAGTCAGTATTGACACACTCAGAAGAACAATCTAATTATCTAATTACGGGCATTGTCCCACACCTGTTCCATCTAGAGATTTAATACCAGTTTATTCATAGAACTGATTGAGGATGTTAGTTTTATAATCCCAAATCTAACGATAGATCGGCCATAAGTTTGTCAAGTAAAAAAGTTTTCTTTTTAAGTCACAAACGACGACTTTAAACATTATCGTACAGTTCATCTTTTTTCCTCATTTTTGTAGTATCAATTTGTCATAGATTGATAGGCAGGATAAAGTTATTTTACTTTGTTTTCATATTTGTAGTTCAGTTTCTTTAGTACATTTAGGCAAATTAGTTTCATTAAATGGCAATATCATATTACCCCTGAAAAGCATCAATCAAAATGTGAAACCACTGCCTGTTTTAATTTTAAATGATTAAGAACACAAGAACTTAGTGCCAACAAACTACAAGCAGAAAATTAATATATCCTAATTTTAAATTTGTAAATAACATGACAGTGTCATGTGAATTTACCCTTGTGAAAGAACACAAATTTAGATGAGAAAACAGCTATTTGAAAAGGAGACATTATTATAGGGGAAGGAAACAAATTATAACACCAATGTCTGGAAAATTGTAAACTTCAGATTTAGTTCAAAAGCATGTGAAGTTTTGGACCAAACTTAAAGGGTACCTTATACCATTAATAAAATAAATTCCACTGTTTTAATTTTCTTTATATTATGTTTAGTCATTTTGATGAATAAAGGAAAACATGAAAATTTCAAGAAATTTCAACCACACATTTCTCTGGAATTATTTCAAAAGATATATAGCAATTTTCATCATAAAAAAAGTTTGATCAATGAGATGCATTTATTTTAATATTAAATGATACATGATTAAAACATCTTTGACAAAACAAAACTTCATTTAAACATGAGTTAGTTTGTTAAGTGAGAATCAGTAGAAATGCTTTGCTTTTACGTTAAAGATGATTTTTACAGTGTTATTTCCCTTAGGTGTTTGGTACCCCCTTTAATAAATTCCAATTTTTGCTAATTTAGTTTAGTGCCCCCATATTTTAACTGTACTTATTATTTTTTATTGAACCATCAGCTTAAATCATTGGTTTACCTGTCAGACAATTTGTCAACTGACCTTGATCATGTTTTATTATTCAGTGACTGTGACCAATTTTTGCACATAAGTATATTTCAAATCAACTGTTAGGTTAATGTACATGTTAACTAGACATATGGCATCTGACCTGGACCTAATTTTCATGATTCAAGTCGTGGTCCATTTTAGCTGTACCTTCTGTGCTTCAGTCAGAGAGTTTGTCATGTCATCTTCACTTTACTCAATTATGCTTTTCTTGTTTCGGATTTTTCTTAATATTGCTAAATTACTGTAATTTTTGTGAAATTCATGGTTTAGTTAAATAGGTTTGCAATGATGTAGATATTTCATTTCCAATTTACAATGGTGAATTTTACCCAAAACCCATGATATCTTTCGAAGCCACAGAATTGTTCTCCAAGAATAGAAGTACTATCCCATACAACCACTTATTATTAATTTTCACATTGTATTTTATAATATTTGATTTTTGTTAGTTTTCAGGAATCATTAGTGGTTTCTTATAAAGGTTTTGTCCTAGAATTAGGTCATTGAATATATAATAAATTCACCTGTAAAATCTGAATTTGAAAAATGCTGTACAACATATTTTTGTCTGACAAATGACACCATTCAGCCCATTTAAACACTTAATTTAAAGATGTTTCAGTCAGCCTGGAAAGTTAAAGCAATGAAACCAAATAAATGATATGAACAATTCTGGCAAACCAATGGCAATTTGTTGCCCAAAATTTTGTTTACACTTTTTAAGTGTCTTTAAGTGAGATTAATATGTTTTGAGCAGTCAATCAGCTTTTTCGTTGAAAATTACAGTTTTTGCTTCACCAGACACTATCCCAGATGTTTAATGAAACGTGCATAACATGCATGTTTTAAATGCACATTTCAGATGACAATGACATCAAAGTCATTTAGTCCTTAAATCTGCTTTTGACTAAAAGTAAAGTCCAAGTTTCTCAGAACAAATGGTGTATTAACTGTCTTTAAAACCTCACTTCATGGAATGCCTTTTTTCAAAAGTAAAAGGCTTTATCTTTCTATTTTTAATCTCAATATATTTTGCAAGAAGATGTATCTTAAAAGAAACTACTTTTGTATTTTGTATATATCCTGGATCAAAAGAAAATTTTCAATTAGATTTACAATGTAAAAGTGAGATAACTCTCTTGGCAGGGTTTTACATGCCCTGTGGAATACCCTTAGAGTAACATAAAACTTAAAACGTAATTGCAAAATTTCTTTCTCATCTCAATGCAACAAACTATACAAGTAAATGGTCAATATCATTTCATTCAAAAATTAAGTAATTTAGAAGGCGAAAAAAAACTTTAGGAAATTATTCACATAAAAGAGTTTTTACGGGACTGAAAAGTATCTAATAAGGACAGAACTTTTTTTTTATGTTTTAGTTGACTAACTCGGTTCTACTTCTTGACAAAAAATTAGTAATTTATTTCTAAGATAAAAGCCCTTTTACAAATTAAAGTTTAAAAACAGTATATGAAACTTTTTATAAGGTTTTAAAGGTATAGCATTTACATTCCAGATGAAAATTTAGATTGCCTTAACCACTAAGTCATTTAATGAAACAGTTTTCAACTTAGAAAATCTGCTTTTTAAAGAAATTTATCTCAAGAGTTTTTGTTTATCAGAAACAATAATATATATATAAAAGAATGGGTATAGCATATGTTATAGAGGAAAATTTAGATGTCCGTGACAAAAGGTTTTATGGGATCTTAATATTTTCAATTTTTAAATGGTTGTTTTCAGTGAAAATTTTGATAACCTTACACCCAACATTTTTTTTTGTCTGTTTGTCACATTCAAGTTAAGGCTCTGGAATATCTTCAGGAATACTTCAATGATATTTAGTGATTAACTGCATTTCACAAATATGGCAATAACAACTTTTGATCAAATAAAATTAAGACACCTAAACCTTTTGTCTTTTGGAAAAATACCTTGAAATATGTGGAAAAATACCTTGAAATTTGAGTGTTACTTATTCATATTTTACTTACTGTTAAATGTTAAATATTAAAATAGCTGCAGTAAAGGCTAGAGTTGGCTGCCGTATTCTGTGTTACATTTTTAGAGATTTGTTAACAGGATTAATTGGTCTGCTGAAATTAAAGATTTTGTCAGAAATTTGATTTAAGCTGTTTACTCATTTATTCAAATGTTTGATATAACTCTCCAATCCAGAAATTTGTGAAATCTTGTTTTATACATTGAAACTTGACTGTAGACAAATATGGTTTCTAGATGATTAGATTTTGTCTCAGTTTAACCACACTGATTCTTGATTAATAAGTGATTTTAGTGATTGTGTCCCTCGGTTTGTTCACCACATTATTGAGGACAGTCTTGACAAATATTGTGTCTACAATTTTAATTAATGCCCGTAGCCAGAAATTTTCAAGGGGGGGGGGGGGTTACATTGACTCGCAAAGTGACTGCACGGCCAGGGTTTGGGGTATATGGTGCAAAATCCTTAAATCTGACCATAACCTGTCACTGTTTTTGCATTTCAGAAAATCCTGGTTTTAAAACTTTAATAGTCAGACTTCCTTCTGAATTGCAAGTTTAATAGTGCTTATTGGTTTTCAAGGGGGGTTTGTCCAAACCCCTCTAACCCCCCCTGGCTACGGTATGTGTTCTGTGGTCAGATTGTGCTTTGCATGAAATATACAAAATTATGGGTAAATATCAATACCATACTCCATCTCTGTAAGAAACTGAGGAAAAATTGTTTATCCCACTCCTTGTGGTCAGCTCTAGATCTGTATACGTAAAATTCTTTAATATAAAGTATTGTAGGATTGATATGAACAAATTTCTGACAGTTTGCAAGAAATACTCTTTCATTTTTTTGGAAGGATCACTCTATATTTTACAGCTATTAAAATGACAAATACAGTGTAGTTCTCTGTTATTTAAGGTTGGCTACATGTGTATGAAATATATACATGTCTGGTGGCCAGGGAATGCACAATTTCTTCTTCAGAAAATTATCTATAAAAGCAATTTCCATTTATAGTGTTTTATGTTTAACAATATATAGTTTTTATGGACATCCTGGCAGAGACAGCCCACATGAGTCATGAAACCTAAAACTGAAATTTATTTTACTTCCATGATAGAATGTACTCAAATAAAAGCAAGTCCTGTCATAGATACATTGATTTATTGAGAAAAAAGCTGTTATTTTGGGAGGAAGTGAGTTGTTTAAATTGATTTTTACGAAGTCACAGTACTGATCACAGGAACTTTATACATCGAAAGGAAGTCGCTGTATTTGGTCCTACCATTTTAGTCATGAATGAAGTTGTGTCCATTGACGTAATTATTGAACCACTTCATTTTGCAAAACGATATCACTTTTAAAAAAAATGTCTTTGTCAGTAAGGGGCGTTAAATAATAAAACCTTATTTTTTTTTTTTAAAATAGTGTCTTATTGGTATCAGTTTTGTTATCCATTTAGGTGGACAGGAAACCATCTGAATGTGCTCGATGATAGCATGCTCACCCCTAGTTTTGGGAAGTTATGGATACTAACTACCCCCAGGTTAAAACTGAAATGTGCTTCTCTGACACATATAATATTTTAAGGATCAAGAGCAAGGCCGGTTTGCTTGAATTCAGAATATCATATCGGGGCATAATGTCTTTTGTGGACTTTGTGAGCTAGCATATGAAAAATCTGGTTGACCATGTCATCCTTGTACAAAACTGAATTCCTTTTCCCCCATATAAATTATATATAGAATGTTAAGCAGTAACTAAAAAGTTGGATGTCAACTGTGATTATATTCCTATTAAAATAACAAATTCCTCTAGAAATTAATTAGTATTCCATCTAAACCCTGGCTTTATTGAAGTCATAATGAGTTTGAGGTACAGGGTACATTGTATGATGAGGTAACAATAAAAAGCTGAAGGAATAGACAAAAGGGGCAAGGTGACAGACATGGCAATCTCAAGAACATGAACATAACTGATATGACATACACTGCACATATAAAACTAATAACAAATATATTCAACTATGAACAATGCATACTCCACCAAAAGCCAATGATGAACTCCACTGCTGCACAAGGGTAAGCAATTCCTGCCTTTTTAAGACACCTGCCTCATTGTCCATTTTCCAATAGGGAGAGCAAATGAGAAGGCACAAAGAGACCATAATCCACAGGCAGAGAAAGTGAACACCCCGTTTGAGCTCACCTGGCCATCACTTGGAGACCATTGTCTGTTGTCTGTCCATATGTCAACAATTACAAAAAAATCCTCCTCTAAAATGGCTTACCTAATTTGAACCAAACTTAGGTTGAATGGTCCTTGGATGGTCCTCTACCAACCAAGATAGCTGCAGGTGTCAAATTCAGATTTTGATTAAAAAAATTATGTTTACTTGACAGCCTTATACTTTTTATGGTATTTTTATTCCTAGTGTAAATATGAGTTATTTCTATGAAAGGATAGATTTTCTAGTAATATTTCTTCTTTTATTTTGTTTGTTCCTTGATGATTGATATTAAATAGTGTCTGATGGTTAATTCTTTTCTTTGATCGATGTTATTTTAAGCATTGTGATTTTAATTTTGATTTTAAAAAATGTCAGGATATTAAGAATAATGACAGATTAATAAGTACTGGTTTATAATCTGATCCATCCGTCTGTGAACCCTTCTAATTAGACAGATCATGTGGTGGTATTCACTAAAATAGAAACTGTTGTAAGACAGTATTCAAAACAAAAAAGCAATTCAATGTTTTTATATATTTTTGTCTTGGTTTTTCTCTTTTTTACTTTTGGTATATTTTTTTAAGTTAAGATGCAGATGATCATTTCATGAAAGACTATTTTTACCTAGTATACTATTCATTGCTAGCTCTATCCTCTATAAAACCTTGCCTGTCTATCAGTAGTCGGTATAAAGCATGTTAAATAACTTTTCTAATACACTTTTCATTTGTCATCTAAAACACATTTAAGTCAAATATTAACTCCAAAATATATCTTGTGTTTTTTGTTATGACAGAAAGGCTGGCACTGTATCCATACTTCTATATCTATTTCTCATTCAGTTTCTGAACTTGCATTTGGCTCTTTTATAAGCTGCTCAAGTGTAACTCATCCCTTATTTCCATAAAGATACTTTTATCTCCAAAGCTATAAATTTAAAATTCCAGCTTCTGTGAAAGAGCTGAAAAGGCAAGTAATTGGTAAAATGATTTTAGAAACTGAAGGATTGAAATGTGGATACAGTACCATTGTCATAACTTACATTTCTTACTCAAGATCACTGACATTGAATATATAATATTCAATGTCATATATGATATGGTAAACCCTGAGAAACAAGCAATGATACAATATAGTGCAATGCTGCTTCACAGAAATTTATTTCACATTTGATGTTTTATCATGCTGTTTTATGGTTCTTAGTTCATAATATTCACAGTGGTTGTCGCAAATGTGCAAGCAGGTTATTTGTGTGATTTAATATGATTTTTGTATATTTCAGGAGGACGCAGAACATAGAAAAAAAGAGCTGGAAAAAATGTTAGATGAACATGCAGAGATTGTACAAGAAATTGGAAGATCATCGTCTCGAGACAATTTAACGGAGGGCAATAGAGATCATTGATGTCATATCAAGATAATTTTGGTGTTCATGCAACAATTAAAAACTTTAAAGACTTATAGAATTGTGGTTATACACCAAGAGTTATCTTATCTTGTTCATGTTTTATGAGATAATTGTGTTTATACACCAAGAGTTATCTCATCTTGTTCATGTATGATGAGGTCATTATCCTTTCATCGTTCATAATTAATTTGTATTGCCATTTTTATCACAAGTTTTAATGGTTCACATTTTGTTCTTTATAAAAACAAATTTGATGACCATGAATTGAAAGCTGAAAAGGTTCTGGTCTAAGTCAGACAATAATTAACCACATTATTATTAAAAAGACCTGGATTTTCTAGAGAATGTTAAATTTGTGACATCTGCAAAGATCAGTGATCTTACTTCAGTTGGTAATATTTTGAAATTTACAAAGCATTGTAGAAAAATTGTTCTCCAGCAACATTACATTTATAAAAATAACGATAAAAAGTAACAATTTTGTTTGAATCCTTACATTCTCAAAATATTTGACTGCCTTTTTAGTACGATCATGAAACATGAATAGCTAGGATGATTCAGAATGGTTTCATTTTTTTGTCTGCATATCATGTTTGTATCATCGTTTTTATTGATCAGTGAACACGTTATTAATTGAATTTGGACGTCTCATTTTATGAGAGCACATTTTGAGAGATAAGATGGTTCATTACAAAAGCTGGTGCTGTTTTACCATCGATCATGTACATTTGTAAGATTATGATGGAACTAATGAAATCATATTTTTAGTCTCTTGGTGTAGAACAGTTTTCTCAACTGTTCAGTAATATTTGTCAAGCAAAACAAATTGATGAAATGATTTTTTTGTATCCTGAAAGAAAATTTGGGAACAGTTTATTAACATAAAAATTACAATTTATGTTCTTTTGTTCAGAATTATTACATTTAGCAATAAACTGAGTAAGGGAGATTACTGCATTCATTACTTTGTCATTCTCCTAATCTTTATGTATTATTTGTTTATTTTTCAAGATGGTCATGTACATATTGTAGATATTTTAATTTTATTTTAATTTATATAAGTTGAAAGATTTGATCAAGTTTTTTTGTTAGCTTGCAGTTATAAATTCAGTAAAATGCTAGAAAAAAAATTAATTGTTTCTTGATAAGAATTACCATGTTACTTGTATTAAGGTCCCAGGACACTTTACAAATTGTAAAATAGGGCTTCTTATTAGAATCTGCAAAATATTTTATGTTTCTCTAGTTTAGTATAGCCAGAAGTGAAGAATTCTGGTTTCCCTACATTTAATGTCTCTCACTTTCAAATTGCCTGGGTATTTTCTGTTATTTTATCTTATAAAGCTTTGTAATAGGTGGAGATTGAGGGGTGTTTTAAGATTTTAAATGAAACTAAGGTGAGGGGGGACCAATAGTGACAGGAGCATTTATACAAGGATTACACCAAATATGTTTTTTTCAACAACCTACAACAAAGTTGTCCTCCTTTTCACGTTTCTTTTTTCTTAAATACTGCAATTTGATTTTTGCTGTTAGAATGTTTCTAAAGAAACTTTTAATTTCTTCACTGAGACTACACTTCACTATTAGTTCTAGTGTTGGTGTTTATCTGTTAAACCCTTTCTATATTTATGCCAAAGTAGTCAGATAGTTCAGCTTCTGTGGTTAATAACCAAATTTAATTTGTGCGCAATTGAGTATTGGGACTTTAAAAAAAAACATAATACATGTTTCAAATCACAAAATTATAAATGAAATTGACATTATGTATAAATATTTGAGATCAGGGTGAAAATGCAAATAAAAACTGCTGTGAAAATCATTTTGTTTTACACAAGTATATTTTGGAAACCAACAAACTCCATTTTCCAATGTAAAAGTTTCTACATGTACAAACTATTTTATGGGAGATTTATATAGTGATCTTCAGCTTTAAATTTCTGACTGTAGTTGCACACACTTCAACTGAATTATTTGTTAATAGATGTAATTGTATTTCTTAATGGTATTATTTTTGTATGGCCTTTTTGCCACATTTTGTAATACTTTTATAGAAAGCCAATCTTAATCAGGATGGAAAGAGGAGATAATTCATGGTTGACAATTATGCTGACTTTATACTAAAAAACTTTATAATCATAATAGTGTCCTCTTAGAGATTTATTTTACATGAAAACTGTAAATTTTATAATTTTTTAATAATTCACCTAAGAACACTGAATTCTTATTTACATGAGAAATTTGGGACTTTTCCTTGTTAGAAAACTATGTGCTCATTTCCATAAGCATTTAATTCAATCAGTTTTTCATTGGTTCTGTGTGAAGATTTTTAAGCAGTAAATATAGAATTTATAAACATTGTTGGTGAAACCAAATTAATGTGGAAAGATTTGATGATGGAAAGCCTTCAGCAGTCATTTTTCTCCTATTTTTAGTATAAATAAATTCACCAACAATGTCTATATAATTATTATCCTGCAGTTTAACACAAACTGTGGCAAACAAACAAGATTTGAGTACATAATATAAATATTTGAGATTTTTCTGCATTTAAACTATAATTTCAACCAAATTTTCCCTAAGGTTAGAGCGCATCCCTTTTCTCTGTGATTTACAGTATAATATTGGTATTTTATTTTTTATGAATGCAGATTAAACTTCAAAAGCCAAATATTGGCAAGCATGGTGCATACCTAGGGGTATTGTAAAAATGGAAGGCATATCCAACTATTAGAGTCATAATCAAGAAAGACAACTGTGTAATTGTTTTTCTATTAACCATGTTAACTGGTTTCCGACATCAACTGAAACCTAGTATACATAGATTCATTTCTTTGAAAATATGATATATTTAATCAAATATTCATCAATTCTATCATTTCTTGGTTTGAATATACATGAAAATTAATAACTAAAAAAATAATTGAAACATATTAATTAATTATTATCATCATTTTAATATCTTATTGACAAAGGCCAATAGCTTGGGTATGCTCATCATAACTACGATGATTGAACGTCAGATCTTTATTATTATGAGTATTTAACAATTGAAAAGGAAATTATTTGTTTTTAAAGTAAAGCCTAATTATTATTATCGTGTCAATAGTTAAAATTACATAATTTGAATACTAGTAAAACGCAACGATCATCGTCGTTTGTTTTGATTTTGTAGGTATCGAGACCACCTTGAAAAAACTACAGTATTGACTTGAATTTTCTTTAACTTTCAGGTCATTATAATGTATTTGTTAACGAAATGTAAAGAAACAGTAAAGTTTAGTGAAAATTCCTCTTGCATTTGGATACAAATTAGTCTTAGAATTTCGTATCTTGGGACAGATGGCGTTCCGCCATTTTGAATTTTGTCCTTTGTCGTTGAAAATTGACAATTTTCATTCGGGAAGGGACGGAAGTAAATCGCAAATTTAAATAAAATGAATAGATAAAATTGAAGTTTTATATCTTTCGTCTTTGAAAATATACGTGCAAAACAGTGTTTCAACTTGTAATAATTATATAATATTCCCCTAAATGGAACGATACTGTCGTAGAATACCAATAGTTTATACATGTATATGCAGTTTGATAGGATTATGTACGAAATAAACGACCACATTTAAATTGAACAAGGACGGGAGAAAACCTAAATTTAAACTGTTGAGTGAACAATATATCAAAAAGCGTGCAAAATAAAAAGAAATGGGAAGTAAATACAACAAATTGAATATATTTAATTCCCCTATTGGATTGTAATTAATCATAAACAAGCAATATGGCCGACCTATACGTCACAAAATCACATGATGGCAGTAATAGCTGGAGATGATAAACAAAATAAATGATATTTATATTCTGATTTATATGGTGTGTAATGAATAGTATGCGGCGATGTCCCTGTCAATTGGCCGACAAGCAAGATAATTTCGCTACTTGAGAAGCCTGCCAATAATCGCTCGACGCTGGCAGTCACCCACATCAAAAGTGGTTCGTATACCTCGCCTTCTGGTAAAGATCTTTAGTGCGAAGTTATGAAAAGTGTATATTAACAGAATATATCTATAAACCTGAATTGCACACAGCTATAAAAATTATAGGTGCTCACAACTCATTTTGGGCGTTAATTATTGACTGTGAGCTTAGCATGTCTACAAATTGCTTCTTTTTATTTTTTTTTTTTGTATTGACTTGGAACTGTAATAAAGCATACAATTAATGTTTTGCAACTTTTTCCGCATGCTTTAGTTTTGACAACGGCTGGCCTACTGTTTACTGAATGCTGAAGGTGTCTGTGGGTCACACTACTTTAACAATCATAATGATTGAAAGAAGCAGGGTCATACTTTCTGTTTTAATCCCATTAAATGATGAATACCATTGGAACACCTTCTACCTTTTGAAACATGTACTTGTATCTCATTGTTTTATATGTCTCTGCTACCCATTTGAAATTAAGTGTATTATTGATTTTTAATTAATTTACAATCAAGCTATTTCTACTGACAAAAGATGCATATTTCAACAGATTATAATAAAGAAACTATTTTCTGCCACTAGCTGAAGAAATTCACACACAAATTATAACTTACCTTGGATGTAGTGTGTAATGCTGTCTGTACATTCTTCATCAGAGCTATCACAGAGTTTCAGATTCACAATCTTCCGCAATATATTAAAACATAATTTTTTACATCAGTTGAAAATGCAAACAATGATGTATCGTAACCTTTATTTAAATGAACAATCAATTTGATTATAGACAATTGTGAAGTAAACATTCCCTTTTTTAATTATAATAGTACAAACATTAGAGAGCGACGCAAGTGGTAAAACAATTTGAAAAAAGGCATCTACAGCAAAGCGAACGGCAGACATCTTGCTGTTTAAAGTATATAACAATGTAATCCTCAAGCAACTTTCTTACAGATAAATGCAAATAATTACAGTATTTTAGTATTTCATTTAAATACTGTTTTATTATTGGTCGAGAATATAACACGTGATTGGGTTACCTGTGTTCATATCGCATGAAACACAGTGACTATTTTCACGCACGTGGCATCCACG
>JAULBM010117339.1:0-18746 GCA_032357055.1 Geukensia granosissima | reverse complement strand
ATTCTAATTTTTCAATTTTTGGGTCAAAAAAGCACTTTTTGAAATCTCAAAAAATGAAAAAATGAATTTTTATTTTTATTCGCCAAATTTGCAGTTTTGGTTTAACTGACCATTCTGTGAAAATTTCAAGCCGATATCTTCATTATTAAAGTTACAGTCATTGAAAGTTGAAAGTCTATTGAAAATACATAGGGACGTAACGTTTCTTTTTTTTTGACTAGTAAATACAATAATCTGACCCAGACTGTAAACAGATACGTCAGAAATTTCTGTTAAAAATATAATTTCGAAAAAGGAAACCTTTAAAACAATTTCGAGCATTTTAAAGACGGTGATTGTTTTTCTGTCGTTAAGATACATGACATTTTCTCTTGGTTGATGAAAACAACCAAATATTGTGTATATGGATGGTATTTTTTAATATAATCAAATCGATTTGATGTGACTGGTTAGAGTAGAAATGCGATATCCCTTACAATGTACACAAAAAGCTGGGTTGAATTTGCCTGCAAAATTGCAATCAACACGCAACGATACAACATATGCATAAATTTCCTCTATCTCTAAATACGCTGACGTGGAAGGGCATCACCCGGTTACCTTAACTGCGTAGTCCAGGGTGCTGGACACAGTAAAGAAGCTAGTGTCGTTAATGTCAAAGATGCAAAGGTACACAAATTCATCCTTACACCGTTCAGTTAATTTTCAGACGTTCAATGCGTACTGTATTAGATTCCTTGTCACGTTTGGACACCTTATGATTTTGTCATCCGGAGCTTGCATTCAGTACTCTGCCAGCATTTAATGTGGAAGTTCCTCCCTTTGATATGTATTTGATTTAAGTATTAAAAGTATTCCAATTGTTGAAGGAAGCCTAGTACCCGGATGAACAACCGATCTTCGACTTTTAAGAAACCTTATATCGCATGCGATTCGAGTCGAACAAACACATTAGGTGAGAACCCATGTTGTACAGGTGATAGGGCTACAATGATCAGTTCAGATAAGTTTACTTTGAAAACCTTAACGGTGCCACTCAGCCGAGTGACCATCCAGGCCCCTCGTGAATTTGAACTCATCAGTAATCCGATTTTCCCGAGTCGTGATGATTTATAGTAGCTTTTTATGCCATTCTCATCGGCCCTGTGAAATTTTTTAAAACACAGTGACTGATAAAAATGGCACAGCATTCTACAGACTCTGCAACTGTCATGAATTCTCGCTGCAAATTTCAAAACGTAGGAACACCATCGGAAACACAGATCGAATAATTACAAACTAAACAGTGTCACTAACATCCAAATCAATGGAATCTTCCTATAGCGTCAATGACAAAGTGGCTAATTCCGTATATCTCGGCTCGTTGATCGTAAGTAAATATGTCCTTCACAATTTTCAAGAATGAACAATTTCCAGAATATGTCAAATGTTTCCTACTACATGAACTACAGTTATCACTTTGTTCTTAGAATAATACGCCGCGACAATCAGTTCATGTTTTACTAGGAAAAAACTTTGAAAATTCTATTCAAACGACATGATTTCCTAGAAACAAATTTAACGGGCAAATTGCATGGAGCGTTAGAACTTATGTTGTTGTGCATTTCTACATGATTTTTTTTTTAAATTGGAAAAAGATCTATTTGTGGAATATGGATTTCATGTTTGTAATAAAATTTACGATACAGAACAATACTTATCTAGAAATTTTTCAAAAGAACTCAATGCATATATTTCTATTCACGAAAACAATGCCATAAGATCAGACAAATCCGGAAGTTTTATTTAATTATTGACGATAAACATTGACGAGATGACGCGACAGCTTGCTTTGGTAATAGTTGAACATGCGTTTTCCTGGTTGACGGACGAGAGTTATAGTTCTTCATACATACAAACAAGACGGAAGCAATAAAAAACCTCTTAAATATCAAATGGAAGGCGCTTCCTCATTCTCCTATTTAGCACTTAACTACATCCTGATCTGCGTAGATAAGCATTTTGTCAAGTTCGAAAAAGTCCGTCAGAATGGTCCAAACAGATTCCTAAAGCTGGACTGTCAGAATGTCCTACGCCTTATCAATCAATCACTGCAGAGTAACCGACGCAGCGACTGACGGATAGGGCAAAGGACAAGCTGAAAATTTTACATTGCTGCAGGCTTCCACATTCCTGTCAGAAATACTTTTTTCTCCAATTTTCCGTTCTGTAGTACCACTTCCACCATGTCCTTCTGTTAGCTGCTATTCTTCCAAGATTAGTTCTCTTAATGCACCTAAAAAAGCATGCTGGGACACGCAGTATCAACGAACAACAGTGTTGCACAATATTGTCTGCCGTTGAAGGTTTATTATTTCAACAAAACAGGGGACATTATGTATTGTCTTCTTAAATGCAAATCGTACTGAAGAAAAACTTTAACAAGAAATTTCTGAAAATATAATCCTTTAATTAGAATATTATGACCGGAATTCCTATCGCCCATTTCCCTTCCGTCTAGTTTTCCAAAAACGTGGTGTAAGGCTTATTTTGATATGATCGGATACATGCAATTATCTTAATTTTTATCTACTTTGATATAATTAAACATTATCTTTGAAAAAAATTGAATAAAAATAAAAGTTATCCCAACAGTGGCTGAAATATAATTGTAAATTAAACGCGTTTAGTTTGTTACCCCGCCATTTTAGGTTATTCCCATTGTCGAACATTTACTTTGAAGAAAGGAAATACGTAAGTCTTGCGTCAATTATGTATCAATAAAATTCTTCTCGTAGATTTGATATTTTACCATTAAAACTTTAGGTACAGTTAGTGTAAATGGTTAAGTAAGAAAATTTAAATATCAAAGGAAATCTCGAAGTGATAATTTTTGACAGTTTCTTTCTTTTTTCCTAGTAATTATGACCGAAAAAGATATACATGCAATTTTATGAAATGCACAATTTAGATATTAATACTCTGAAACCAAGCAAACGTATTTAGTTTGACTGCCCTCAAAAGATTAAAGTACACTGACAATAGTGAAGAATGTTTGTTTTATACCTTAACCGGAAGAGATTTTTGATAAATCGCCGTGATTATTGAGACAAGTGCGTTTTTAAGAAACGCATTTAACACAAATAAACTCAGTTTTGAGGAAATTGAATTAGTAGGTGATTCAAAACAACGGTCGATCATTTCTTTTCTGTTTTCTTTTTTAAATTATTTAAATTTGTTAAAGAATTTAAACGTTTTCTGGAGAGACAAATACTCTTTTCCATTTTCTTATTATCGCATTTAATTTTAGAAGAATTTTTTTTTAATATTTAAATATCTTTAGACCTGGACTACGCTTTTCAGTTTTGATATTTTTTTTCGAACGTGACGAAAATCATTTCCACTTTCACCCGAGGTGAATCCGTTTTTTTTAACGTTAGCATATAATTTGGGAAATATTTTCTACCAATTATCGTTTAAAATGTAATTTCTTCCTTTCAAACCCCGGGATTCAAACATACTTCTTAAGTGTAAATCCCTACCCTCTTTTTGTCCTTCAAATATATTTTAATAGACAGGACACACACACACACACACACAAACACTGAACACAAACAAAAAAGTAAAAGAATTACACATTTTCTGAACGTGAAAAGAAAAAAAACATGTGACCTACCTGAATTATATAGTAGAAATGACACACATATTTCTGAGGTTAAATCGAATACACACACCGGTTTGGCACTTCATTCATTCATGTTGTACATGATCTTATCGCCATACTATACTACTCCCACGCAATCATATTTACTTACTATTTTTACTAGTAAGTTAAAGTTTGATCGTCATTGGATGGTATATACAATAATACATTAATATCAATTGATCTTTTCGGTATCTGTCGCATATAGCTTCTAATATTTCGTGCGTCATTTATTATGTTTTTCGTCATTAAATATTATCAATGGAGTATACCAAATATTTAAAATATTTGGAAGTTTTTTTACATACAAATATTAAAACTCACTGTCTGAATCCAAATGTCGTCACTGCCTATTTGAAATTCAATTTCCACTCGTTGCTATAAACAAATATGCTCTTGATTTTGAAATAAAATTTGCCCAAATGTTCAAAACTAACTACGTATGTTTTTTCCGTTTAGATTTTATCTTAGATATAGCCTATCCCATTTAACGTACATTGTAACTTCCTCACCGGCTTCCGCATGTATACCCACTGCCGTGCGCACCCGAATTGAATTTCACCACTAGAGGTCACTCCTATATATTCGCAATTCTTTGTCCTCATTGTGCTTTATTTTACTTTCCATTTCATTCACTTTTTAGTGACATCTGTTAGTTCGGATACCTAAATCCTTGCACCTATCGACGTGCTTGAACATCATTGACTAAACCGCCACAAGCAATCCCCGGAAACCGCAAGAAGACATTCTGAATGTAATATTCACCGGTAAAGAATTCATCGCACTCGTTTTCTGACCACACAAAGACATTAAGCAAACACTCGTCAGATAAATGTTATAATTCATCAGATACATGCTATAATTCATCTACATTGATTGGATGGATTTGAATTTCGAATCCTTAATGCCTAGTTTTCCCGAACCCATTTATTTTTGTTTGAAAAAGACCGCCTCTTTGTATTACTTTGATGTGGCATATCGACACAGTACATGATTTTGAAGATCGTCAATCAATTGCATACAGCATATTGATGTTTTTAAATAATTAAGAGAAATTTTGTACATACTAACAAAGTTCATTTTAAGTGCAAAAATGTTAATGTGAGAGTCCACAGTGGCGGATCAGGGGACCGGCTTTTTGTGGAACTCTTTATTTATAAGTTTTCTCGATTTCTAAAGAAGATTAAGACCAAAATTGACCCCAAACTTGTCATTTTTGCACTTTTGCGTTTCAAAGGAGGGCCGGACCCCTGGATCCACACCTGGTCCATAAACAAGAAATATCTTCAGAGCGGAATATACTATTCAGGGTTCTATCATGTTAATTATACCATGGGCATAAAATTTTCTCGTCCGACTTTCTGGGTATTCATTCAAGAATTGCTGAATTCTCTCTAAAACTATTGGTTTTTGCAGAGTATATATATATATAATATACGTTTAAAATCAATAAATGGTGTAAATTAAAGGAAAAAATATCAAGAAATTGATCCACAAGCATGATAAATTTCATGAATGACATTATCAAACGTGATATAGGATTGTTACCAGAACAATTCTCGCAGTCAGGTCATGACCAGTTGGAGGTCGTAATAAAAGATTTAAAGAAATTTCATTAATGAATTAAATACGCGTATTTATGAATGAACTCGCAGGGGGGATTACAAATTGAACATTTTTAACTTATATACTGCACCCTTGGGACAGAGCCGCAACTTCAGACAATGCGATTGTCTACAACAATTAATTTTCTCGTAAAGCTATCACGTGTTAGTCTGACTGTTTTTGTGAATGGGAAACTTAATCTGAGATTTAATAGATTCTCCTTTAATTTGATAACCTTTAGTGTCCTTTTTATCATATGTTTATAGGTTGTATAGTGTGGTCTAACTACAGGAGATGTCATTCATTCATGGGTCATGTAATTATGTGACCTGACGGGTGGGTTTCCCCAAAATGTCGCCCATACAATTATATTTGCGTCTCAAAAAACTTCTGGCAGTGTTATTTTATGCATGGTATTAGTGAACAATCGTGTATCAATCATCAAACAGAAATGACGTAAATGCATCATAAATATAATTATGTCAATTGCTGTCGTCTGCTTCTTTGTGACCTATATATTCATAGACAAAATGCAGTCGGTAATCTCTTTTTAAATGGACTATGAAGTAATTGATGAAAAGGTCTTAACACCAAGCTTTTACAAATACATAATTAAAATAAAATAAAATAACAACATAATGGCTATCCTGTTATCCCCAACTTGGGATAGGCACTTCCAACTCGCGGCGGAGTTAAGGTGCTTTCGTCGCCACTAGCTATTTCGTTTGTAATAATTTAGAAATAGTTATCAATTGAAACTATAATTTGCTTTGCAAATATAAGAAAATTACTTTAATGCTTACCTTGTCCACCAGGTAAATGTTAACTATCATGAGATGCGACTTCCTTTTGTATCACATGCATTTGTGAAAACAAAGAAAACTGAAGTTTAACTTTTCATTCTGCACTCAATTATCGATTATAAAAATATTTTAACAAATCTTCTAAATAATTTGATGAAGATGACAAAGAAAACGCGTGGGAGTGTCTCAACATTCAGGTTAACTTAATACATTAAAGGTGAGAAAACGATCAACAATTAATTAATAAGATTTTGCTACACCTTTAAAAACCATGTATAGACCATGAATATTTGCTTTCAAGTTTTAAGCTATTCCCCGAGGTGGAAGTACGAAACGATTAAAATATGCAGAACAATGACAAAAAATCGGTGATGAAAGGCTAATTAATGATTAAAATGAGTCAAATATGCACCGTGTTTTACGGGTACTGTGCACCCGATGACTGCGAAAAATAAGAAGTGAATCATTAAATTGATTAACATTATATAGCACATTTAAACAGATATGCGAAGGTTACAAGTGAAGATGCAAATTACTTAGGAGTGGGGACATTGATCAAACCCATAAAGCGATCGTAAAAACACATGTTATATTCCATAAGGATTGGGTTCTTTTATATATCAATGTATTTATACTTAAGAAAATATGGGATTTCTTTAAATGCACTGTGGTTTAACCGAATTTAACGAAGGTTTTTGTTTGGTTTATGAAGGCTGTTGGGTACATGTTTCCCCACATAGTAAATATGTAACAAAACGTGACGTTTCAAAATGATTTAAAATCCTTTATGACATAACTATTAAACAGAAATGAAGTACAATTTCCTATTTAAAATTGTTAAACTAATTCAATCCGTTAATACAGGACGTAACGAAATCATGTACGAACATCGCTTCTTGAAAGTCCCAATTTTTGTACTTTAAGGGTACGGTACAGAAATGGTTAGAATATAAGACAGTTTGTCCGATAGATGCAATGGAAGAAAAAAATAAACACATTAAGTTAACGCGATTGAAAAAAATATCACAGCATTTTCCTGAAAAGTTAAAAAATCAGTCTAATATAAAAACATTTAACATACATTTTTTGACGTTCCATCTCCATCCATTCCTCGTTACTATATACTGATAAAGCTGTTGTCCTGATTTTTTGGATTGTGGAGTTCAGATTTGCCACTCAGTACTGTTGCGTCTGTTCACCAGTAATAAGGATGTTCATTTGACAAATGTGGATGTATCACAGACAGGAAAACGTGGTGCAATACCGACCAAAACAGGTTATTTAGAGACAGCAACTCTCAGTTTTAGTATAGCACAGTACCGTTTATAGAAATGTATTTTGTCAACAAGTGTCAATTCAACACATGACACCTGCAAAACAACCGATCATATAGGTATATACACCTGCAAAGGGCAGCATTCTCCTACGAAGGTTCACGGTTTAGATTTATGGGAAAGTGTTAAATGTTTACGCAACTGCTTTTGAAATTTAGAGGTGTTGTAAAATTTTCATGCAAAATAAACTCGGAAAGTGGTTGGTTCTGTTAGGGATAGGTAAGAGAAAAAGGGGCGTTAAACACTTATATTTTAAATCTTTAAATCAAAACGTTAGAACTTAATTCAGAAAAATACCAGACAACATTTAAAATATTTTTCCTTGGTGAACATTTCGGAGATACGACCCCTGTCACCAAATTCCTCAGTATCCGCCAATGAACTTTTGAGGTCTCGAAGGGCAAAAGCTCCGCGAAATATATCCAAAACATGCTTGAAATATAGTCCTATAATATATGAGATCGCATTCCATATTTACGATTGCATTGGAATTGTTTAAGTTTTAAGTCGGTATTTGCTGCTTCTCGACTAAGCACGCAGCATTTATGAGTAAGAGCAAAGACTGGTCGGCCCAGAGTCGGAATAATGTGTCTGAGTAAAGTGACACGTCTTCCTGCCGACTGTTGCTTTCGTGAAATAATACGTTAAAAATCCGACTCATTGTGTCGACTCGTTTAGTACGAAGCAGGATTCAATCATCATCATTCATAAATATGCTCTCGTCCTGGAAATGCATGAGATATTTGCCACTAGACGTTAAGCAACATTCAATTAATCAATCAATCAAAATTCCGACTTATAGGGCGGGAATTAAAGGTTATTTTTAAGCTTTGTAAAAGGGAAGTAAACCTTCATTTTAGAGAAATAATTAAATTAGAAAAATAAAACAAAGTGTTTTATTAGTTGAAAAGTCGAAATCTTGTGAAAAATCCGTTTATTGCTTTTCAAGCGTTACATTGTGCATGAAGTTCAGAAATTGGATGGAAAAAATAAGGAAATCAAATTATGGCAATTCTCATTATATATAAAATATACTTATATGTACAATGTTTTTCTCCAATTTAATTGTTGAATGTTTTGAATGTAGTTTAAATAGTTAATTTGCTACGCCTAAAATGCGGTTCGTGATAAGAGCTTCACCGTTCAAACACATCAATAACAAATATCCAAGAAAAAAATATTGCTACAAACTAGCAGAACATGCGAACGATTACGTTAGACTTAGAGGACTAGCTGAAAAACATACATTCAAAGACCTGAATTTCTTTGTTAAATGATTGAAATCAAAGTATTGATTAATTGCAAAGAAGTCAAGAATGAAATGATCCATTTAATATCATATCATTTTTACAAAAATAATATATAAAAACAAAGAGACAAGCACGCAGTCGTGCGGTTCATAGCAAGGAAGAGCGGGAGAGTTAAGTGTCTACACAAAATTCCAAACTATATTAATTATTAACCATGTTAAATAGATACATTATGCAGTTTATAACAAAAATCAATTAATATTTAACTTTCAGATGACGCAAAACATAGGATGCATAATTGAGTTGCATTTTCCTGTAAATATTAAGATGACAAAAAGGGTTATTTTCCTATCGTCATCAAGTAAATGGTGGAATTTTGTCAATTGACCGAGATCAGATCTAATCTCACATGTGTTGGTGTGCAAACCATCTCGCAGAACTTTGATGACAATGACGAGGGCGTGTTTCTGCAGGTCAGGGTGTACAGGGTGTATAAGTTTTAATTTAACAAAATTTCAAATTTAAATTTTAACCATCCTTCAAGATGGTCTACGTCAGCCGAGAACATGCTTTACTTGAAGCAAGAGATGAAAAATACGTCTAACGGCATTAACACATTTTTACGTTAAAGATAATATATTTTTTCCATAGAGGTCCTAAAAGACAGACTGGGTGGCAATATTTACTACTGCCTCTGAATTTTACTAAAATTCTAATCATAAACAAAGCCTTAAAAAAGACGTCATCAAATAGTTTCGTTTTATTATTTATTATAAAAGAAGAATGCGTGTATTTATCCACAAAACAAGTTCAGAGTGGTCTTCATTTAACTCAACTTTGTATCGGTGGTTTCCTCGACACTGACCATGACCACAACTGTACTATGTGTGTAGTTTTAGAAAAATTCGAATCTGTTACAGTGAACTACGATATTAAGCTATTCCCATCTTAAGTAATTTGAAGTGTGCTCTTATGAACAATGTCAACGAACACTGCATTCAATTGTACGTTAAAAAACAGACATGCGATCTTGTTGGGCATTTTAGCAAACACAAATAAAAATAAACATATGATGTTATCACAATTAAAAGAAATGTCTGTCACCAAAGCTGGAAGAACAAATGAGAAGAAACTAATATGACTCATATGTTTTTGTTCAAAAACTTTGTAGGGAAGTTTTAATAATTTTTTTTATCTTTTGTTCAGCATTTGTCGGTGTAGACAGAAAACTATCTTTGTCTGTATAAAGACGTGTACGCAAGCACACGTAACCCCTTTCATTCAGTATATAAAATGTCCATTTCATCTGGACAAAGTAACTTGAAAATTCTTCTATATTATATTGAATTATTAACAGGATACCGTCAATTAAAAGTTTTACGTCAACAGAAAATTGTATATCAGTTACAGGAATTTTAGATCCATTCGACAATATTTTCTTTATTTTATGTCATATTTCGTTTAATAACATTTTCAATTTCTACAACAAAATAAAACGGGCAAAATATCACTTTCTTGTTAATCAACTGACCATAAAGGTCATCAAAATTTCTTTTAGGTAATTACATACTCGACACTGACACTAGGGAAAAAATAATGTCAAGATAAAGAAATAGATTTGTAAGAGGACCGTCAGGAAACCAGTTATACCAATAACCGTTATGTTCGACTGTTTTATTGTGCAGATCAACTTCCTTCCATTTGTATTTTCTAAAATCTTCGAAGTGATGAGTTTAGATCCATGTTGTTAATCTATTATTTTTTGTCCAAATCACACCGAGCAGGTATTTCAGTAGTCTGGCAAAAATCTAATTTTTCTTGACGTTTATATAACACTTTATAGTGTTGAACTACATAAATTTTATGATAAAATCATTAGATTTGATATATATAAAACTTGAAAACTGTACAAAGAAAAGGTCAGATTGATCTGGTCTTCTAACGAAAGCGTTACGAAACACGTATCTGTATATGGTGAATTTGACATTAATTAAAACTATACAACAACAGGCAAATAATTCTCTTGCTTTTGTTGTCTACATCACCGCCTTTCAACTTACCTTGACTAAATAGAAAACGATTAAGAAAATGTTCCGATATGTACACTACAAAGAACGCTGACCCTTCGTAGTTCATTCTTTTGTGTTTACCAGACTTTGTGAGGGCGTTGTCCTCTGCTGACCACCAATATGCAGGTGGTGGATTAATGATAAAGGCCGGGGTTGTCTAGAATGTTCTAGAATATGATAAAGTAACGCGCTTATTTCATTACCATCCCATTTGAAATTATATCTTAGATTCCATGACGAAGTTTAAGTCAACATATTGTCTATTTGTTTTGTAACTATTAAAACGTATTTAATATATATATGTTTCATCTGCCTTAACTGACCCTTATCTCGGTTCGCTACAAGTCAGTCTGTGGATTGAGGTCAACGACCATTTTTCGCATCAAATGCCAAAGTAACAGCATTCCATTCTATACATAATAATATATTTTTTTCTGAATAATATTTCTTCTTTTGGTGTATAAAATTATTAGAAATAACTTAATTATTATCTCGTAAAAAATTGTTTCGTAAAAACTATTTTTATTTCGATGCGTAATTTCCAAAAATTCAAGTTGAACCGAAAACAAAGGAATCTGACATGTTTTGTCCGGGTTAAAGTCCGAATATTTATATTGAGATAAGTCCCATGCCGTGAAAGTACATTTTAGTTCGTACGTACATTTGTATTTCGCAATATCATTGAAATACATGTAGTGTGTTCTCGTACCATAAGCAAAATGTCACGATATCATGCTTTACGAACATTTATATAAAACAGGTAAAATATTCATTATTAGAATGGAAATATATGCTTCATTATTTTGATTTCCCAGGAAATAGTTGGATAACATGTTTCGTATATTTTTAGTAGTAAATAAGGTCTTTGACCTTTACAGTTGTTATATTCATTATTCATGAACAATCCCCTCATACAAAGTCTTTATTTATAAATATCTATATAATTGTATACGTGGCTGGTGTAAATATATTGAAGTTTTCAAAAATCCCATAATATCTAAACAAAAATCCTAAATACTCATGATACTCACATAAATTATTGCGAACGAAATCTGGATTCAAAAATATGCAAGATCATTCTGGTGGTTATTTCATCAGAACAATTTTATCCGACTAATCATAATGATTTTAAATGCACACTCCTTTAGTGTAGTCAATTGATTACCAGACTGGAAAATTATCTGAATTCTAATTAAATTATAATTACAAAATTACGAGACTCTAAGGATTTTTTCTTCAAATAGTCAAATCAAAAAGCTATTTATTTGAAGCGAAAAACTTTTTCTGTATAATTTGTTTTATTTTAAAAATCTTTAAACTTACCGCGTTTTCCGACACGTTTTGTCAGTCCCTCCTCACGTGCTTGCAGACGTCTGAATGAAACTGCCATTTCCGGATATGGTCTGCTGATCAGTAGGCATGCGTAAATGCAGTACCTGTCGACCCGAAAAGTCACTGACTTCTATCCGGTTGTATTGTGCACAATTACATGTTAATTGTTGAAACTTAATTAGCGTAAACAAGATATCATGAACATTGAAACTAATATGGGTTAAAGGTACGTTGTACTTTGTTGAAAGAAACAAAGAAATTTTTAAAATAAATTTTCCAAGTCCAATTTTAGAAAGTTGCACTTAAAAACATAGGTTATCTTTGGTTAAGTTGCATTCACAGTTTACATGGCAACATATAGAAATTGATCTGCTAGTGTACTGAAAGTTGCAAAGATTACCGGTTGTACGGTGTCCATTCATACAGATTATGTATACATGTTTGTACAGTAAGAAATGACAAAGATCGGTAACTGAACAAAGATCGGTAACTGACCGACTTTTCGCTAAGTCAATAAATCGAACATCGACTCGTCCCATTACAATAGCTTTTCATTCAGTAATAGAGTATCTAACTACGACATTTTTACCGAATATATAAACTCAAGAGATGAATCATGCATTGAGATCAAAATGATTTTTGACCTGGTAAATTGACAAATTCACTACACTTTTAAATATTTAGAGGCAGTATTCTGAACCCATATATTTTCTCAACTACAATAAATCCACAGATAATTTCAAAAATAAAGAAAAGAATCAATAATCAGGAACCAGGATACCTACCACCCTAATACATGTACAATTTTTTTGTTTCACATTTATTAATATTGTATGTGTAAGCGAGAGATACCAAAAGGGACAATGACATACACGACGAACGAAAGACTACATGATTGATGAAATAAAAAACGAATATATATATATGGACCCCACCAAAAACCGGGATGACCTCCGGTGGTCCATAAGAGTGGGCAGTTCCTGCCTCGTAAAAACACATGCAGCAAGTTCTCGGTATACACATGCATATGGAGGATTACGTGTTTTGTTGATGTTTCGGTTTTCCTCTCCATATTTGTAATGAAGAATGATCTTTAATGACGCATTGTAAATTATATGTTTTATCATACATCCGTTACTGACTTAAGGAAAGAACAAATCTGTCCTCTTGTTTTAATGTGTGTTTTCCTTCAAATAACATTTAAGAGATAATGACCGTGTCTGTCTTGTCTGAGATTTCAAACCACAAATTGTCCATTAGTTCATCATTCTGATTAATCCTGTGTATTTTAACCTACGTATCTTTTCTTTACATCTTTCAAATTGCTCAGTCATTACTGTGTTTAATAAAAGACACTTAAAATAAGTCAAGATATCGGGTTTTAAATATTATTTTGGGACTTTTATTGTAAAGACGCACCAGTTTCGAAGACTTTACAAGTTCAACAAGTGAAGCCTGTAGGTGATGTGCCCAAATTTTGACCTTTTCGGAGGTGGGCGACTCGTAGAAAACAGACATTTGTTTTCTGCGCTAGGAGGTTGAGAGTGTCCTAGAGGGACTCTGTCCAGAAATGAAATAATAAATGCGTAATGTGATGATTAATTTATTAGCTGGGTTTGACTCATTCAATTTAGAGTTACTTCTCTTTAAACATAATCTAGGTTAGCTGGACTAAATAGTTATGAAAACTCAGATTTCGGTACTTATGAATCTTTTTCGCAAGTAAGCATGCATGTGAAAATTTAGGTTTTAGAGTTATGAAAAATTTGATTTTGGTACTTTCGAATCTTTTTCGCAAGTATGCAAACATGCATGTGAAAATTAAGGTTTAAACTGAATTTGATTTGATTTGATCTTTGATTTTACGCAAATAACTTCCGAAAATTCTAAAGTTTTAATTCCGTCAATTTCTTTTTTTTCTTCGTTTTTTATGTTTCTGCCAGAACATTTATCGCCATCTTCGTTTTCCTACATATATTTCCTTCTTTTATACCATTTATTTTATTGGCTTGTTAAAATGATTACTGAACTGATTCGCAAGAGCAGTAGGATACGACTGCATGCAGCCCCGTTAACATGAGAAAATTATTTCAAGTGTGGACACAGTAACAGAGTCTTCTGTCTATTCCCATCCATATTGTTGTAAGCGCTACAAAATGCATTTACCCTTACCGGACCACCTAAATTATCTCCCGGTCTTTTTGTAAGGCGTCCTTGTCCATGTACAAGTTTTTTTTATCAGTCTTGTGTTTTTTCTGTCGTCTTCTTGTTTTGTTCTCGTGTTTCTTGACTTAGTTATCATTTCTTGGTTAGATCTTTCGACTTGCTTTGGCTTCTTTTTTAGCAAAAATAATTGTAATTTTATTTTCGAATCACGCGAACCAGACCAATACAAGACTTGTATAAGCACATGTTCCGGAACAGCGAAGGGTCAACATTGCAACATTACTACAACATCAAGAAAAGTTCAGAATATAACGAATATTCGAATCCTTGAAACCTGTCGTTTAAAAAAGGAAGACTTCCTACTAATAGTGATGTGCGGATTGGCTTGAAATTAGCCACAAACTACCGTATTGAAATACGATCGATATAAAAATTTAGTGTTATTTACATATTGTATTTTTCTTGTACAGGACATAAAACTGTATCAATATATGCTGCAAAATATATAGTAATGTAGATATCAGCATATCGACAAGTATTTATTGAACCTGGTAAAATTTGGAAAAACTTCAAACAGAAAAGTTTGTATTCAGTCGTTGATCAATGTCAATTCTGTTGTCGTTGAGTTAATTTCAGGAAGCTTTAAAATATTAATTATCAATTGAGATTTATTATTATTCCCCGAATGTATTTGAAACGTATTTTTTAGATACACACCAGTGTGTTGATTGTTTGATTCAAAGTTTATACCCCCCAAAAAATAAATAAATGAATAAAGTAGATACACATCATTATAAGATCTAAGTTCCGGAGTACCTGAACTCACCCTGGTATTTGTAGGGTTCGTGTTACTCCAGCTTTAGTTTTCAGTGTAGTGTTGCGTGTTCTATGTATTTCTTTTCATTTTATTGGCCATGGTCTTGTCTGTCTTCTGACTTAACGATTTCTCTCTGCCCCTTGGTATCTTTGAATTCCTAATCATATGTCTTGGACACCATTTTGCCCTTTCGCTTTTTAATTATAGATAATTAAATGAAAAGATATAGGATAAATGTCAGAGAGACTGCACTCCAATTACGAAAAAAATGGTGGGAATTTACAAATCTGAAAGTCCTATTCACAAGGCCTTTAACAAGGGTAGGATACCAATTCTGTTAAAAGCTCTAAATCGCCACAAATTAAAAATCGTTTAAACGAAAAATAATACTGCACTCACCTGAATATTGTCAAAGTTGTACAAGTAACCAAACATTTAATACAAAGACAAATTTTCACCACAATTCCTGACTTGGGACAGGCACATAGGACATGTGCTTGGGTTAAACTAGTTCAGTAGGTAACATATTCTCCACCATCGAAAGTCAAATGAAAAGCTCAAAGAAAACAAAAGCAGAAACTAACGAACTATTAAAATCTAACAGAACGTCAGCGAATTTGACTAGAGAGTAAATAGATAGGCCGTTTATGAGTATTTTCTTAGTTCCAAGGGGCATAACTCCCACAAAAATGAGGGGATCAAAATTTCCTGGCGATTTGCAAAACTAAATATGATGTCCTATCCACATACCAGTTTCATGAAAATCGTATAAGTATTTACAGAGGACTTGCGCTGACAAGGTCATTTATGACTATTTTCTAAGTTCCAAGGGGCATTACATGTACCCCCATAAAAATCAGGGGATCAAAATTTTCTGGCGATATGCACAACTTCATATGATATCCTATTTACATACCAAGTTTCATGAAAATCGGATCAGTAGTTTCAGAGAAGTTGCGATGACAAGCTTATTGGGACGGACAGACGAACGGAGTGACCCGACTCCTAGACCTGCTTCCGCCGTTTGCGACGGATGTAAAAATACATGCAAAAAATCGATACCTCTGTAATGAAGATTTTATTTCTGTTTGAATAAATGTCAAAAGTAACCGTGAGTTAGCTATAACTACCCCTAACGACCAGGACTGTCTGATAATTTCTCCAACGGGTTCATGTCCTGAACTAAGTCCTTCACGAAATAAAAGTGCATGTATAATCCGGTTTATCTGATCGTTTGTCACAAGATAAGTTGGTGCATGTGTGAAATGCAACTTGGCTTTTGGAGAGAAATTCCCTATATTGCACGTCTGCTGACAAAATATAATTTTTTGAAGGATTCTTGAAATTCAATGTTGATCAATTCTCAATAAATAGTGTGACATACGACAATGCATCGAAAGACTTTACAATAAATAGTACGAGACATACAATACCTCGAAAGACATTCAAAATTGCATGTGACAACCAACCGCGCAATCTTCCTTTATCGTCACTTTTGGGACCAGGCCAATTTTTCGTTATGCAAGGGTTTATACATGTAGATCGAAATAATACATTAGTTTTGGAAAAGGGGAAACCAGGGATGGCATTTTATCTGCAGCGGTATAACGACGGTGTACTGTATTTAATTGTTGGCCTGATATAACAGAAAAAACAAGTTAACCAGAGTATAAAGCGTCACACGTTCAATTTGCTGGATCATTTTTATACTGAACAAGTAATATATTTGTCATTTCCCACTGATTTTTCGTGGTTGAAGTGCAGTATCTCGGTCATTTACCTAATATTCTAATTTACAGTAAGTTTTAGAAAATTTCAAATTATTATATATGTTTTTACCACTGTTCTTCATAGTCAGCAACTTGTTTTCCTCATTTCGATACCTTTCTGCACTTTTGAGACATTTGTGGGTTTTAAGAATAACCTCATATATCCACCTTTAAATGTTTAAATGTACAATTTGAATTGACCATAGGAAATTGACACTGGACGTCTTTAGTTTTATGCTATGTATTTCTATATTTGTTTGATGTCAGAGTAAAAGGCTTACCTCGTTGCCGACTATAAACCAGTTAAAAAAACAAATGTACTTTTAAAATTTTATTTGTCAACATGTAAATAACTACATGTACTTGTGATCGATTTGCAACATAATAAGCAGACAATATAATATTCCCGAATTCAAATGATAATTTTTACAATGTGTTGTCATTTTTTTTCGGAAAAGGGTCAATACTTCAGGATTTGGTTCAAAAACTTCCAATTTCTCATTCCTTAGAATTTAACCATTCAACTAACAGATCTTCTCTTTATTCGTTTTCCCAATTCGTGCCTCACGGAAGGTACACAAACAGTATTACCTGATTGGTTCACCTAAGCTCAAGTAGTACATTCATGAATTAGCCAGATGTTTCAATGACGTCAAATGAGAGTAAAACGGGTTATTTAATAAAGTAGATTTAAATCTAAATCCTCAATAGTGTTGTCTGTCAAAAAAAGTAAACTTACCTGCATGCTATATTTCCACTACTCATATAATTTATGAAATATCGTTGCTTACATTTTATCACCAACTATTATATGAATAACAAACATGAATTAAGTAGATTTATTTACAACACGTCTGTATACGTACCACGTCATACTTATTCAAGTGACATTAAAAAGGACAAATTCCGATCGATACATGCTGTTAATTTAATACGTCACAAGTGTAGGTTGTTTGGATCGACAACATGGCTATATTTGGTAACAGAATATAAGTTCTTCAGACAACTAACTGTCAAGTAGTCAAAATGAGATGCGTTGGTTATGATTGTCACATCGTATCACCGGACCTAAGCACCGGAAAAAGTGCAACTTGTGTTTGACTATATAGTCAAATTTATATGCCCCTTATGTTTTTGTAAAGGAGCTCGTGGATTCCAAGCTTTTGTTTCCTTTGTTTTCGTTTTATAGTTTAGTTTGTTTCAAGTTTGTCTTTTCTTTAAGCACGTTTGATCTCTCATATGGGTATTCTACTCTCGACTTATATACATACATTTTATCACATATTTATATAAAAATATGGGAATTCTGCATAGATGATACATGTGATGGTGTAGCACACATACCATCCCGCAGGGATGATATCCATATCATCCAGGAAACTACACCCCGTATCTTACCCATTTAGATAGTCACGTGATTCCAACGTATACCATATTTCATATCGTTTCAGAAACTTTTTGTGTCCATCAATATTCAAAAACGATATATGGGCATAAAATGTATATTTTTTATTTATTTTATAAAGGTCGGAAATTTTGGAATGATAACAAAATATGACGTCCTTGAAAATAACCCCAAATTTGCGGAAGAGAGAAAACGACGTATTTTTTCTGCTCGAAAGCAGCGATTTTATGCTTTAATAACATAGGTTTTAGACGAATTATGTGGAAAACGGTTTGAAATTTTATTTGGTAACTTAAAATATTAAAAAAAATTTTAAAAATAACTGACAATGAGTTCAAATTTCGATGCCGAAATTTGGTTTCATTCACCCATTGAAGAATGCATGAAACCACCTATGCTCTATGTCAGGCTTTTCTGGAGTGTGATTTTCGAGCTTTAAAAATTATTTGTGCGTTTCTGCCTTTGTATTTATATTCAATCAAAAGAAAGAATTATCCCACAGTTAACGGTTTAT
>JAULBM010117230.1:0-18746 GCA_032357055.1 Geukensia granosissima | reverse complement strand
GGCCCTGACAAGACCCAGAGTACTAGAGAAATCAACCAAAGGTGTCAATGTGACAAGTCTTGTTTGGCCTTCATATTTCCTGCAACCAACTGGGCTTACAAGGGATAGCAGCATCTCCAGGTCACTAATTAGAACGAAAATACCTCAAAAATCACGTTTTTTCCTTAGGGTACCCCCCTTTTTGGCCTCTCCTAAGTTTTTGTTAATACTTTTGTTGTTAAGGTACTCTCTAATAGGAATGGATGTATCTAGTATGATATTTACAGTTTGTCTTTTACTCTAATAGGAATGGATGTATCTAGTATGATATTTACAGTATGTCTTTTACTCTTATAGGAATGGATGTATCTAGTATGATATTTACAGTATGTCTTTTACAGCCATTGTTTACTCTAATTTTGTCTTTGGCCTCAATGTGGGGGAGGTTTTGGTACCAGCAAAAAATGTTTAACCCCACCACATGTATCATGTGCCTGTCCCAAGTCAGGAGTCAATGTCACTGTGTGGCCTTTGTCTTTTACATTGTTTTTTGTATTTAAATGTATAATATTGATGCAAGATGTCCATAATACAGGTTTAATTTGTTTGCTGTGATCTGGAACTTGTCAAATGAAATGGGATTTACCCTTATTAAAAGGTCTTGCGGTACCTAAGGCTTCAAAAAAGTCTGTTTCTTACAGATATGGAGGATAGTGTCCTTGATATTAACCCTATATCTTTCATTCTGTATATTCAATGTTAAAGGTGATCGTCAAGAGAAAATATCTATAACTCAATTCCATTTAATATATGCAGGTGTTTCTGAAACTCTTTAGGAAGAAGAGAAATTAAACACAAAATAACTTTCTACTGGTTTATCCTGATCATGCACTATATTGAACATTAAACAAATACTCTAATCACTACAACAGCATGGCAGTTTAATTTTTATAAGGAAAATTAATGTTCCCTTTAAGTTAAAAATGCATTACTTGTAAGAGTTATAAATTATACATGTAAGAAATGAAAATGAACTTATAAATACTTTAGGATTGAATCCAACTACTTAAAATTTCCTGTTCTCTACTAGTGACCCAGGATCTAGGGGAGATTAAAATTACATAAACAAGTTTAACCCTGTCATATTCTTGTGCCTATCTAATGCTTTAAAAATGAGTACTGAAATCTACTACAAGTAGATATTTAGTTGTTTTTAGCAAAGTATTAGATAAACAGATGTGGTACCATTTTTTTGATTTTTAGCACCTCGCCAAAGTTCAAAATTACTAAAAATCCTATTTTTCCCCAAGGGATTTCAAAACCAAGCTGAAAGCAACTTATTTATTTTTGGGCCCAAGGGACTGGTTGGAGTACAGTCCCTCTAACATTACCTGAATATCAGAGTTGGGTCAGTAAGAGGCAAATTTGTTGGTAGCAGTTCTTCTGTTTTTATAAATGCTTGTTAAATTCTAAAAAGATAAGGGAGGAGGAGGTTTGAGTACCCAAAAGTCTATTTTAACCCCATCACATTCTGTGCTTTAACCAAGCCAGGATATTTGGATCATATGCTGTTATTTGATGTTTGTTACTGTGTGTTTGTATGTTTCTTGTTCTTAATTTGTCATTGCACCTAATAGTAGAATTAGTGTTCAGTATTGTCACTGGCTGCTGGAGAGGCTGTTCTGTATGTTAACAAATGGCAGATGAGGTATTCAATATCTGCATCACCCGTTGTTGGAAGGGTCACAGATTGGTGGATGGGGTGCTCTATATTGGCAACAGTTGGTGGATTGGGGAGCTCTGTATTGTCAACAGTTGGTGGATTGGGGTGTTCTGTATTGTCAACAGTTGGTGGATGGGGGTGTTCTGTATTGTCAACAGTTGGTGGATTGGGGTGTTCTGTATTGTAAACTATTGGTAAATTGGGGTGTTCTGTATTGTCAACCGTTGGATGGGGTGTACTGCAATGGCAAAGGTTGGTTCAAATGGATGTTCCACATTGGCAATGGTTGCTGGAACAGGTGTTCTGCATTGGCAATGGTTGGTGGAACAGGTTTTCAGCATTGGCAATGTTTGGTGGACAGGATGTTCAGCATTAGCAATGGATGGTGGAACATGTGTTCAGCATTGGCAATGCTGGTGGACAGGATGTTCAGCATTTGCAATAGTGTTCAGCATTGGCAATGGTTGGTGGAACGGGTGTTCTCTGTTGACAATGGTTAGTGGAATGGGTGTTCAGCATTGGCAATTGTTGATTGAATAAGTGTTCAACATTGGCAATGGTTGGAAGGACATGTGTTCAGCATTAGCAATGGTTTCTGGAAAGGGTGTTCAGCATTCCCAATGGTTGGTGGAACAAGAGTTCAGCAATGTTTTGTGGAAGAAGTGTTTCGTATTTTTGAGGACTCTTGTTATCCTGATAGTGCAGCAAATATTTTACCTCATTTTCAGAATAAGGACAAAAGTGTAATCAGTCCGCTGATCAATTATCTTTCATTTCTTTCCACTACATTGCCCAAAATAACATACTGGTAACTAGTTTTGACCAATAAAAATCCACATGAACATTGATTTTCCCACAATGTCATTGCAATTTTGGATACAGTCGCAGGGGCAAATCCAGTGTTTGAGAATAGTGGGACATAAAGTGTAAAAGTTGATATTGACCAGAGCAAGCCAAAAAAATTTTCAAAAATTTAACGAAAATTTAATATTTTCTTTTCATTTGGGAGAGGGACACACTTTGCCCCCAGCCCTTCCAACCCCATCTCCTTGGATCTGGCACTGAGTCGATGCATGAATATTTGACAGAACAGCAAGAAACTTAGTATGAACCTCAGTTTGTTTATTTAATCAATCTTGACCTTGTCTTAACCCGGTTTTGTTACAATTTTAAATTATTAAATTTTGTTATAGTCTAAAACCCTCTGGTCAATTTGATCAAGTTAAATCAACAATAAGCAATAATATTTACATATCCATGTGTACAATGTATAAATTGTCAGTCAACATATAAACTATTGTTATGTTATCCTAAAACACAGATTTTAAGGATCACACTTCCCTATTTTAAGGATGAATTATATCAAAGAATGATTAATTTTTTTCTGTAAATCTTTGTTTCCTTATTTGCAATCTTAGTTTTTACTTTTAAAGAAGGAAATTTTTGTCTACTATTCTCTGTATAAGATTATTATATAACCTGTAATTATAACAATCTGTTCCCAAGGCCATTTAAACTAAAAATTATAACCTCATGTCTTATGGTCTGTGTCCCATTAAACCAATGAGTTGGGAGACAATAAAATTGTTTGTCCATTAATGGTCACTTCAATTTATAGATAAACATTCTTATCATAGTGAAATGTTCAGTTCAAAGCTATTCAAGACGTGGAAATATCTAAAACTCTTCAGACATGACCCCTATAAAAGGTATTATAAAAATAAATCTACTGCCACAAATTAATCCTAAATAACTTGGTTTAAACAGCCACATCAAAATTGTTGAATTTTTTTTCATTATCATATAACACCTCATCCACTCCAACCAATAGATCATTTTACTGTAACTCCGTTCCTGTTACTTTGGGTGGAAAATAACATATTTTCCTGGAAAAATGATGTTGGCGGACAAATATAACGTCAGAACTATTGTGTCGTTAACTTTGGTTAAGGGTCAAAAGCAGGAACACAGCATCAGTTAAAGGGTCTATTCCACTTACACTTATGTTCACCCAAATTTTTCCACTTGTAGTAATTCCCTCCACCACATATTTTCCCCATGTACTAAGGCCTCCTTTAACTTTTCAACAAGTACTAAGGCTGACTGTCTATCCCACTATTTATTAGTGTGTTTACATTTTTTTGTTCCCATTGGCTAGTTGGTCAAAATTTGTTAAGTTTTCATTTAGAGTTCATTATTTTCAAACACTCCTGGTTTTCTTATTAATATCTTCATTAAATGGAGGCTGTAGGTTTCTACAGAGTATTATACTATACTATCTGATCTTATATTATGCTAACAGCATGGTTTCATACTACACAATCCATGTATGGTTGACTATACTATCCACATAATATCATACTATACTATCCACATGTTCTTATATTATATTAATACACTTTTGGTATTTTTCTTTTTTATGTTAAAATAAAACCACCACTGACTTTTTCCCTGGTGCCAAAAAGACTATTTCCCTGGTGCCAAAAAGACTATTTCCCTGGCAACTTTTAGCTTAGTCATATTTTCCAGAAAATTTTCACAAGATATGATTTTATTGGACAAAGTGTCCATGATAATTCTAAATCAAAACAACTGCCTCCAAAATAACCCACACAGGTAACTGACAAACCTTATCATGTGCGATGCGAGTTAAACGCAAACTGTTTTTGTATGGTACAAACCCAGGCACGAACTCGAGCTGTATAAGTGATAGGATACAGTGATCCAGAATATATATGAAAGATGTATCAAATGCATAGTCATCTAAGAGAAAACACAAATCAAAACAAACAAAACATCAAAAACAGTTCTCCTTCAACATAGGATGGGTATAAAAATTTACTGAAAGCAAGTCATTTACAAAAATTATCCTAAAAATTATGAACCTAAACAATTTTTAATCTGTGTAGCCCCTTTGATCAAGCTTTTTTTACCTAATGATTTGTGAAATTTTATATTGATATTTGTGAAGACTGTCCAAAATTTGTATATTTTAGCTTAAGATTTATTATTTGATACTTTATATGTGGCTTCATGACAACCTCAATATTGACTATTAAAATATCGTGAGCTAGCAGGCAAAAATCCGGCTCAGCCTGTCAGTCTAGTACAAAACAGGGTTCATTCATCATCATCATTCATTAATATACTCTCTCTCTGAATATGCATGAAATATTTGCCACTGGACGTTAAGCAACATTCAATCAATCAATGAAGTCATGAGGAAAATTGTTTATATATCACATCCTATGAGAGCAAAACAGCATTAAACAGATTATCATGGGTCATCTTTACTCCAGTATCAACATCCTGTAAAGACCTACAATAATCTCTATATACTGGAGACTTTGGTCTGTACGTCACTATATTCCTAGACTTTCTTTTCACAAAATACATCTGCCCACCTATTCTTACTATTATGTACAAATAAGGTAGATGACATATATATTTGATATCTATAATAGATGGCCAATAAATAAAACAACAGGGTATTATACGGATCTGTGTTAACATAAGCGCTTTTTTAAAATACAATAGTTTAGGTAGGTTGGGGTTACTGGAGCAGATAAAGTGAATACAGTGACAGGTACTTGGTTAATGTGTCAATGGTGTGTTCAAATACTTGCAATTATTTTACAAAAAATAGTTATTACCAGTTCAATGTTAAAATTTTAATTTTAACTAATTTGGTAATATTAGAACTTTAGAGAAGACATAAATTGCATGCCGACAAAATCCTCCTTTCCTCAAAACATCACAAATTTCAGAGTTGTGGCGTCAACCTATACCAGACAAAATTATTCCAATCATCAACTCTAGTTTTCTTCATAATTTCATATTTATCAAAATTAGTCAAATTGCATAATCAATCTGTTTAATTGTTAACAACATTCAATAGTTGACTTTTAAATCCAGAAGTCAAGTTTTATACAAGATTAGAGGTAATTGTAAGTGTATTAATGAAATCAAAGATCAATGATATTATCTTTTTACTTAAACACCTTTTAATTCAGCTCAAAATGTAAGGTGTGGTATTATATCAACAACTAGGATTTCTCACCTCAAGTACTGCAAATATTTCCTCAACAAACTAATATAGGTGAACAATATGACAACCTTATTCTACAATTTCATTGTTGCAAAAAATGGTTTGGTTCTATTTGGTAGTTCCTGATATGGCAATTTTTTAGCAAAATTTAAATTTTTATTTCCACGAAAATGGATTTATAGATCTTCTAATTGAATCTAGTAGATAACAAAAATTTTTTAGATCATTAAATCTTAAAATTTTAAAATTTAACTATCAAGAGTTCAGAAATATTGAAAATCCAATGAAACAGCTTAGAAAATCTGTTTTTCTTATGATTAAATGGCAAATACCAATGAAAACATTCAATAATAGATTTACTGGGAAACAACTCGAGACAATTTAACCAACGTGTTGTTTATAAAAAATTACTCAAACAGTTTGGTAAAGCGGAAAATGCACATGAAATTAGAGAAATGGGATTAATGAATACCAGAAACTAAGTTACTTAAGTCAAATGTTACAAGTGCACAGTGCTTTTCTGATTAAAGTGTATTTAAGGTCAGAATACCAATCACCAATAACATGGTTAAAACATATAAGTTACATCTACAGGTTGCTCTAAGTCTTTCAACAATGGACATATATCCACACCCTAAGGCAAGCTGTAAAAGGCCCCCAAAATAAAATGTGATGATATTCAAAGGTAACAACTATCAGCCAAATGAGTATGGTTGCCTTTAGGTCTCTAACAATGGGTTTCATATATCATAATTTGTGTCAGAATGCAAAGGAAATCCAAAACTCCAGTTTGAACCAAGATTATGTACCAACAAGAAAGTTAATGAAAAATGTCAACAAATAACGGCGGAATATTCTAGTTTATGTCAAATAAGTAAAAAGATAAAAATAAAGAACTTGGTCCAAAGGCCTTATACGCAAGGTAAACAGGACATTATTAACCAACTAAATTAGATCAATATCCTGTTCTTATTTAATGTTAGTTGTTTTCTTCTAAAGAGTCAGGAAATTCTAATATACTTGTAAAAAACTTCAAACGACTTTATCTACATGAAGTAGGTTATAATGCACAAAATCTTATAAATAGCGCAATAAATAAGGATCTGTCCTTCTATAGTGGTATAATAAGAAAAGAATATTAAGATTTAAATACTTTCACTAAAAAACCAACAAAGTTAAATCTTTCTGTTCTGGACCACAATGCATATTTCACTTTAATAATCCTATAAAACCCTGTTGTAAACTGTGTACATATAAAACTTTAAAATTAAAATCCCTCAAAATATGCATCAGATCTATTGTACCTCCCAAACTATAAAATGTAAGGTATTTACGCTGAATCAGAAAATAAAACTACACTTATTGAACAAATGCAGGATTTACGCCAAGTTAGTACAAACTATTAGGAAATACACATTAAGGAATTGTGGTTACAGAATACTTCAATCATGACTCTTTTTCATTTTTTCTTGGTGCTTTCTACTTGAAAAAGCACATCCCTGGATAAAAACAGATCGTACACCTATAATTTTTAAAGTACAATAAATAAAATACATATTGAGGTTAACATGAACTATACAAATGATCAGATTTTGACGGTCAATTAGGCTTCCAACTTTTTAAATATGTATAGACATAAACAGACTTTTTTGCCCTTTGTGCCCCTTCAAGTATTTTACCATAAA
This sequence comes from Geukensia granosissima, assembly GCA_032357055.1. Classification (NCBI taxonomy): domain Eukaryota; kingdom Metazoa; phylum Mollusca; class Bivalvia; order Mytilida; family Mytilidae; genus Geukensia; species Geukensia granosissima. The sequence goes on along the minus strand of JAULBM010117230.1, from coordinate 11,311 downwards.
ATTACAGAGAAGAATTTTTCCAGTTAAACTTCCACTGAAGTGTCAAATTTGTTGATAGCATCTTTAATTTCATATTTTAAAAGATGTTTAAAAGAAGAGATATATCAAGATACCATTTTATCTGTTTTGTATACATATACAATGTATTTATTATTTGTATACTAAAAAATTTCAAATGATCCTTGTATCCTGTACTAATACATACAATAAATCTGTCAAACTTTTGTATTTTCTGTAAGTACTCAACTTCTAAATTATACCAACATATGTCCTTTTTCAAGTTTGGCCATCTTTAATATGAGAAAGATGTTTAAACTTGGTGTAAAATTGAATTATGATCAAAACGTAAAATTAAAATGTCAACCTTTATACAGAGATTAACATGCCGCTTCATTATACACAAGCCTTGCTTACATGACTTTATTATCATTATGAAATTAATGCAATGTTTTTATTGTTTTTCAAAACAGAAGCCAAGACTGGGATCTGAAAGCAAAACATTTTTAGGTTAAAAGGGAATAGATTTTAACCATTCTGCAGTTAAATTTTGATTGAATGTATTCAACTCCAGACAAACTCAACAATGTATCACCCAGAAGGTAGAAGGTCTTTTGGCTTTTGGGTAATTTAGGGTAAAAAAAACACAGCATAACAAGAATTTAACTGGAAAACTGTAGAAATTTTTTCATATCCATAAGTTTTACTTAAAAGTAAAAAAGAAGACATTCTAAGAGATACAGTGTTGAAACTGTCAATTTTACTCTGAAATTGTTAGCATTAATTATACTAAAGATTAATGCATTAGAATGATTTGGAGATACATTTTGGAAATGCTTTATACCAACCCTAGACACACTTCACCTTGTCCTATACCAGGACTGCTATTGGACTGCTATTAATAGTTATACATACCCACTTGGTACCTCCATCCCTTAAATGGACTATAATTAGCACATATTCCCTGCCACTCTTCCTTGCCTTGGATTTCTTAGTGTCCAATGTGATCTTTAGTTCATGAAGGACATTAGGAACTGCTAAGGAAGCTCTCCTTCGTGACCAATCAAATTTAGGTTTGTCACTATGGTGTAAATTTGATTCCTCTTGGTTAATTTTGTGTGCTTCAGGAACAGATGAGCGTCGTTTCCATAGTGACAGAACACTTCCATGGTGATGAGGATGGTGACCATGGGTATGTTTATCTGATAATAAATTCTCTGAACCAACAACAGCAACAGAAGCACGTCGCTTATATCTTGATCCTGTTGGAGTTCCAACACCAATGTCATCTGTGTATTTCTGTAATCTAGGGTCTATTTCTGGATGGTGTTTTCTTCTGAACTTCGACCCCAAGGTGTGACTTAGATGTTTTGGGCTAAATGATTCGAAAGAAAATTTTTTCTTTTCTTTAGTCAGCGGCAGATCTATTGCTGCAATCGAATGTCTTCGCTTCTCCGACATTTTTACCACTCGGTGTCAGTTGTGTACTCTCCCATCTTTTGTATCACATGATCTTCTGTTTCTTCCCATAATTTTTGATAACTGTAAAAAAGAAAAACAGGTTTTAAATATGTTACTTTACTTTAACATGTCCTTTGACAAAACATCAGTAAAGGTAAGGGCCAGGTTTGGGTGACAGTATAACTAGTTTAATCTCGCCATATTCTGTGCCTCTACCTTATCAGGTTATCTAGCCCACATTTTGTATTTTAGAGCCTTTACAGCGCCCGTTATGGTGTGGACTCTGGTTCATTGTTGAAGGCTGTAAAAGCAGTTTTGGTCAGATCTGAAGGCTAGCCAATGTCCCTCTTAAAGAAATGCAAATATTTTTTCAGCATATATATGAATTTATGATTCTTCTGCAGTCTGAATACTTGTTTTCATGCAGATCTGCCTGTGTTGGCATGTGTGCTCCATCTTTTTCCCAGGGTCTGTCTCTTGCAGTGTTAACTTTTTGTGTATTTTGGCTAGATGTTCTTCATTGCATGAATTGGCAATTAGTAGAGATCACTTGGGATATCCCATACTCCCCATTTTGAGTATAATGGTAAAGTTCATTATGTAATATAAAAATGCTTCAGACCATATATCAATCAAACACACAAGCTGAAAAATCTTTGATGATAACTGACAGAAAAGGGTAAAACTTAATGACCCTGTCATAGGGAGGGGCATAAAAAAGAGGTTCACATCTCTTGGTTTATCTAGAAACAAAGTTTCAGACCTCTTTGTATCCAATTGTAAACTGTAAGTTAAATTATCTGCTCTATGATATATGATAAAAAATGAAAATATTTATTTTTAAAAACTTATAGGCAAAGAAAAAAATTATGTTTAGAGTTCCAAACTGGTTATAAATCTACTCCTACAGCTGCTTTTATAATTCATTGTTCAGTGAGGCAAAGTAAACAAAATCAGCAAAACAAACAGTTACTACCCATCACACTGTCTGTTAACTTTACGTCAGTGAATGCCTTTTTCAAGAGTAAAGTCATTATCATTTTTAATCTCAATGAAATTCTGCACAAATATGCACCATGGTGAGTCTTAACAGAAACCATTTTTGTTTTTTCTATTATTTTCAATAGTAAATGAACTTATCAACTTAGAGCAAAAGAAAAGTATTCATGGGATTTACAATGTAAAAGGGGGATAACTCTCTTGTCTGTGTTTTTAAGAAGGTCAGGTCTTGTAAAATGCTCCAAAAAGTAATATATAACTTAACATGTGATTGAAAATTTCTTCATGCAATAATTCATACAAGGAAATAGTTGATATTACTTCATTTTGAAATTTCAGAATGCAAAAATAAATAAAATGGGAAGATCCTCACCAAAAATATTTTTATGTGCCTGAAAATGTACTTTTTTTTATTAATATTTATTTATATTTTTTTTTGTTTTATTGGATGACTCACTGGCCTCACTGAACTTCTTGACAAAATATTAGTAAAATATTTCTTAAGATAAAAGGGTTTAAATTTTCCAAAAAGCCAATCTACAAAGTAAGGTTTAAACCTAGTTTTTTTAGCATGATAAACACTTAAAACACACATATTTTGCTTTTTGCTTTGTATTATCAGTGAGTTTTACTGACTGTTGATTTGTGTTAAAGACATGCTCCGATATCTATCCTATTAGGGGCCTGTGCTTCTAGACAGGTGTACATTTATTTCTCTTTGCACTTTTTGAATGTAATGACAATATTGCTGCTTGGATAATGGATGCCACTCTTGGAATTCCCGCCAAAACAAATTCGGAGGTCTTCCGAAAATACTTCTCACTTCCAAACCTAACACCCATTCTCGGCACACCTCATCTGATGATACCAACCTCCCAAAGGGACTTGATAGGTGTGACATATAGGAATGAACAGCCTTTTACCATTTGTTGAGAAAAAAAAACAAATTTCATTCAAGTAAACAAACAAACTTGAAAACAACCAAATTGATTTTCGTTTGTCGAATCATAAATGTTGGACCAATTAAGTCTTGCTAATTTAGGTTTGCTCCATATGCTGTAATGTTATTTTCATATTTTATGTTTTACGCATTATTTTCATGCCTTAGTATCATCGAATTATTTATTTAATATTTACACAATGTATGTATTGATGCGCTCAAATATCACGACCTGTTTAACTGAACTCTCGCCGAATGTCAGCCAGTGTAAATGGCGTTTCTTCCAAGATTCTGAACACTAAATTCTATGCAGTTTAATATATTAAAAAGAAAAGATATGAGGTAAACGCGTCAGAGAGACTTCACTCAAAGATGAAACCACGAGAAAAACATAGTGAATTTACAAATCTAGAGGTCTCCACAAGGCTTTTAACAAGGGTGGAAAATACCACTCATTTTAAAAAGCTCTACCCGCCTCACCCCAACGAAAAGAAAAACGTATTTACGTAAAATAAAACTGGTCTTACCTTAATATTATCAAAAATGTACATCATACAATACATTTAACACAAAGACAAACCTATGACTCCGTACATTTCCTGACATGAGACAGGCACGTAAGACATGAGGCGTGGTAAAACTAGTTTAGTGGGATCCCAATCCCATCCCAACATTTGTTAAAGTAAGTTAAAACTGCAACCGACGAACCATTAAATTCAGATACACATTAGGCAGAACAATTTATTTACAGACACCGTGATATATCGTTGATATCTGCAGGCACTGACCCCCCTTAGAACTACTCGTTGATAATTATGTTGCCGTGTACGTTAGGCTACTTTTTTCTTTTTCCTTTTTTATTCTTTTTGGGGATCCGAATCCGTATTCATGTAACTGATCGAGTTACTTGTACTTTTATAGACATATATATCCAATTCCTTTCAAATCTAAAAAAAATAAGAATCTGTTCTGTATATATGTACATAGTTAATATCCTACCTTATATTCTTAGTCGTTGAATACGGTTTCCAATGGTTATTGTTCGTTCGATATAATTTGCGGAAATATTGTATTTCTCGTAATTTGTGACATTTGACTCGATAACTGAATCTCTAATTTGTTATCAAGGAAATATACGAGTACAAGAACTATGATACATGTAACCAGGAAGATTCATATTTCACTATTCTTGTGGGCATTTTTTTGTAATTGGAAGCTAAGTTCAATAATGAATGAAGCATGTAGAAAATTTTAGTCTGGATGTGGTCTCCTACTTCCTAACCCATTTTATTTGAAAGTTGCCAAGTTGTCGTTTTGAGCAGCAAAAAGTTTCACTCGGGATCACAAGAGTTCGAAATCGAGCAGAATGTTAAATTATGAAGACAAATCAGGGACCTGGTATTACAACAATATCACTAGATTTACATAAAACAATTCGATTTGGTATAATAATTTTTCACTTAAATGCTTGTTTGGGCGTTCTTTGTTTCCGGAAACAATATTAAAATTAATTAAATGATATTAATTTCATTGTGTTGGACACAATTCACAAATACTACTCTTTTACAGAGTAAAAAAAGTAAGGGACAAATTATGGGAAGGTTGTTTTATACTGATCGGGGGAGGGGGGGGGGGGCTTGGAACTCACCGTACTGTTCACATTGGAACAAAGACAGATAGGCTATAACAGAGACATATAATACGTTTTATCATTTGTCTCTAGCTATAATCAGTGAGAAGAAAAACTGCAGATATAATGTACTTTTGTCATGAAAAATAAAAATATTTTCACAAAAATTATAACCGATAAAATCACACCTTACCTGAGCAATATTAGATCCTAAACTAAACTTCTGTTTATTATTCAATCATATCTATATATTTCTGGCTGTGCTGGCCATACTTTGTTTACATATTGAAGCGCTGGAATTTCCTCTATAAATATAATATACCACTTATTTTTATAACGGACTACTGTAAATGCCTCTAGTCAAATTTAAACTCCGGAGTAATTTTAAACGAGTCTCCCGTAATGACGAATTTAGGTTTTAACCATGTGCCCTTTCAAGAATTCATTTTGTTGGGAATAAATGGCTAGCTATAATTGTACAATATATATTGAAAGTCATTTGTAACCTAAAAATAGACACATTAATATGAATCCTATTGAAAAAAAGATATCATATATTAAGTTTTTATGCTATAAAGATATATAATTACTTACTACCTATAGACAGAAACTAGAGATCCTCGACACATTTTATACATTTTTCCTTTTATCCATGAAATTAAAAAACTTGTAATGGTTAACACGCAATTGTTCAGTATAAGTCTAAAGTTTCATAATGATGTATGATTAGCTATTAAGACAAATTAGCGACATACAAGCTTAGTCGTGAAATGAATACTAACATACACAGGGGTTCCAACCACACCTTTCTTTATTCAATACCCTGGAGGCATCACCTGTTCTATTGATCCCAGGCCATCGCCACTGGGCTTTCATACCGTAATGAAGGCGACGACAAAATAAGAATGTTTGTTCCTTTTAAACTCGGCGCTGTTAAGAACAAATTCAAATTACACCGAAATGCTTTCAACAGTCGAAATGAACTAACCATTCTCTTAAGCTAGAACAACGCCATTGCATATTTCATAGGCGGAATTGTGGTCATCACAGCGATTGTTGATGTAGGTTTACAAAAATTTCAAGTTTTGGGTTACAAGAGAAGCAATGCTCAATAAAGTAGTGCAAAGCTTTCAATATAACTAATGTTTAGTGATATGTTGAAACCATAACATATTTTAGTTGCACTAATTATAATATGCTAATTTATGTCGAAACAACTTCATTTTAAGTAAGACCAATGTAAAGTACAATTGTACACTGAAATCATTCAATTTTAATTGAAACCAATTATATATATTTTAATCATTACATTTTGAGTTCAAATATATGTTGAACCCATTCTGAGACTAAGATTAATCCTAGAGCTATTAGCAGAGAAACAGTACAATTACATTTGTAAACCATTACATTTGTAGAGAAACAGTACAATTACATATGTTAACCATTGCATTTGTAGAGAAACAGTACAATTGCATATGTTAACCATTACATTTACAAAGAAATCGTACACATGATTACATATATTAACCATTACACTTATAGAGAAACCGTACAATTACATATGTTAACCATTACATTTGTAGAGAAAAAGTACGTATGTTAACCATTATATTTGTAGAGAAACAGAACAATTGCATATGTTTATTATTACATTTGTAGAGAAAATATACAATTTCATATGTTAACTATTTCATTTGTAGAGAAAAAGTACATATGTTAACCATTACATGTGTAGACAAACAGTACAATTGCATATGTTTATTATTACATTTGTAGAGAAACAGTATAATTACATATGTTAACCATTACATTTGTAGAGAAACAGTACAATTGCATTTGTTTATTATTACATTTGTAGAGAAACGGTACAATTACATATGTTAACCATTTCATATGGTGAGAAACTATATGTAAATAATTACATTTGTAGAAAAACAATACAATTACATATGTTAAGTTTACATTTGTAGAGAAACAGTAGTGCAATTATATATCCATTTAATTTTTGTGAAAACAATGAAAAGTGCGGTAATAATTTCAAGTTGTGCGCACTTTGTTTGGTTGGCCATGGTCTTGTATAACTTTTGACTTAACGAATATATGTCTGTCCCTTTGGTATATTGGTATCATTTTTGAAACGAATATACATGTTTTTTTCAAAACCACTCAGACGCGGATCCATACGTCTGGAATGTGGGGGGGGGGAATTGCCAACTTATACTCGTACATAAGTGGATCTGACTTTTGGAAAGGTGGCCTGTCAGTATATACTCGCCTGCAAGCAAAGAAAGTGCTAACAATCATTTTCGCATTTTCGAAAGGGGCTCGGGCACCTTGCTCCCCCTAGGTCCACCCCTGCCACAGCAATATGAATTCTCTGAAACTGAATTACTCATCTTAGCCGATTTTAACTATAATATGACCGCCAAATGTTGGGAAAGGGGGTATCATAACAGGAACACATCCTCAGTTTCGTTAGAATACATAAACACAGAATATCTCCTTAATATTTATGTTTATGAAGTATGACACGTATATACTGGGACGTACCCTGTAGACCCCTATTATGTTCCAAACTATAAATGCATACATTTCATGTTTAAGTTTAATTTTTAAGGACCGGAGCATTAACCAGTTGTTAAATTGATTTTACTTCGAATTGTGTGAACACGACAACGACGCGAAACACACCCGACAAAAACAATTTTACACTCAATGTGCACGCTATAATAAATCGAATTGCTATTTATGGTTTCCCATGGTGCGTTACATATTATCCAAGTTTAGCTAGATTTAAACCTGTATGTGGTTATATTTAATTAGGCGTATATATCTGTAATACCATCTAACTGACTGTTGTTTCAACTGCACAATCGAAACACTACAAAAACACTACAAAAAGATGCATGTTGCATTTAAATCTTAAGAAAGTGCAACAGAACAATAAGATAAAATGTAAATGGATATTACCACCCAACAGAACAATAAGATAAAATGTAAATGGATATTACCACCCAAGCATTCCAACCAACTTGTATTGTTTAAATTGTTTAGTTATTCTCTGTTCCGTTAAGTGTGTTATCTTTCTTAATTGACCATCTTGCAGGGACAATTGCTTACGGAGACTGGGCTTCTACCTCACTTAACTGATTTTGAAACGTTTTTTTTGTGTTGTAATATTTCATTAGTATAACGACATATGATCTTTTTTTATCTCTCGTTTGCATGATTTATTACAACCCTCTATATCGTCTCCGTTGGAAGAGGTCATTATATGCTGAACTCAAACAGTTTTTGCAAAATAATAGCTGGTATCCATCCAACACACAATACCGAATATTGATTGATTGGATGTTGCTTAACGTCCAGTGGCAAATATTTCATGTATATTCAGAACGAGACAATACAGAATAGCTTCTGTCTTTCTCTCTCATTTGTAAATGCACCCGAACACCAGATTTGGAATTTTTTCATCGGAAACTTATTTCTGTCAGCCCATTTTGGCTTTCCAGTTTGGAAAATATGAGGATAGGTTCCACAACAAAAGTCATCATATTTGAAAACCAGATATACAGAAACAAAGTTTTCCAAGGATATTAATTGAACAGCTCTAAAATATTTTTAATGGATCTTTTCGCGAAGTCTCCTTCGCAGTTTCAAAGTAGAACATTTTTTTAAGTCAATCAGAAACTAGAAACTTCCGGATCGACCATATATGATTTTTTTTGGTCAAACCAAAAAAAAAAAATAAAAGAAACTTTACCATATAAAAAGGAGAAGATATGGGGTAACCATACTCCATCTCAGTAACAAACGGTGGAAATTATTTAATTTAAAGGTTTTTACAAGGTCCTCAACAAGACTGGAATCCCACATCTTGTGTAGAGCTCTTGTAGACCACAGGCAAATAAATTATGTATACGTAAAATTAAGGAAATTTATCTTCGAAGTTATACATATAAATAAAAAACAACGTAAAATAAGGACCAGAGGCTCTCAGGAGACTGAAATCGCTCACCTGGTTTACAGCAGCAAAGACAGTTCAGATTCAACAGAGCAAACAGAGAAACTTTTGTATGAATCACTGCACGAGATCTTGTGGTAAAGTCATTTGGTGAGTTGCATTCATTACATTTCTGAAATAGACCATGGTACAGTTTTGAAAGAGATCCAGTGACAATTTAAACAACATTTTGCTTACAATTGGGCAAGTAGTTCCAGACAAGATTTATGGTGAATTTCATATTTGGTCCTAAGTCTAACAAAGTTTGGGGACAGATGGGAACTAATTTGTATTAAATTAATAAATATATTTTAAAAAGTAACTTCTTTAAATTTTCTTGACGCTTTTTTATAAAAAGACTGACTCTATTACGAATTGCTTACAAGTTAGCAATTGAAGAAGACAGATACAGAAGAGTTGACAAAAATCAAAGATTTTGTAATTATTGTAAATTACATGCTATTGAAGACGACATTCATTTTGTTTTAGATTGATTGTTTGTTATTTAACGTCCAGTGACAAATATTTTCTGCATATTTAAAACGAGAACAAGTTATCAAACAGTAAATAGCTGGTGGTTAGGTCGGGGAATTTGATAGCCACATAATGCCAAATAAGAAATGTTTGGGTAGGGACGGGAAATTTAGCTTCAGCAACTAGTCACCTCTGACTACTCATTACGAGCAGTTGCAACGGGATCATTGTCGTTGGCACGGCGGTAACGTTCCCATCCGAAACCGGTTGAGAATATACATATACTGCCCAACAACGAATGGACTTTTAGAGTGATTCTACATCCTGGCGGAGAAAACAGATCAACTTATTTCAAAACCCTGGCCACTCTCGGGATGGTTCAGTACTTATACATCCCACCCAACCAACGGACGCCCCTTTAGAAGAGGTTCTACTTGCAGGCGGAGAAACCGAACGACCTACATGTAAATCCCTGCCGCCCCCCGTGGGGGTGTTTTAAAATCTCCTTTATGCTGATGAAAGAAAACCTATACTAATGTCCACCAAACGAAATTTGCCACGACTTAGCTCAAAATATATCGAAAGTTAAAATAAAGTATGTCATGTAATATATCGTTTTTATTATAATATTTTGCCGCAACTGATCCTGCAGTTAAAATTTCAGTTTTCCGCAGGACAAAAAAATGCCATTACCCCTCTATGTTAAATTTTTGACATTGAAAAATATTTCTCAAAAAGGCTCGTTTCATCGGAAAATATCGCGCTTCAATGTTACAGCAAGAATATAATTCAAATGTATTCATAAAATTTCATCTTTTTCTGTCAAAAAAAAATAATGATAAAAATTTTATCATGTCTTGATACCCCGAGATCATTTGTTGATTGTACTCACAAAATGAAGCAAATTTACAAAGTCGAAAACTAGCACTATACACTATGGGGAAATTTTTTATTTCACGATAAAATGAATTTTAACTACAGCTTTATTTGCGGCAAAAAATTAGAATTCCAATGATATATAATATGATATATATCATTGTGAAACTTTAATACAGATTCACTTTTGTTATGGCAAATTTCGGTTGGTGTACTAAAGATATTGTTCATATATTAAACTGGAAAAAATTTTGAAACTCGAGCTTATCTGTGAGAATGAAGAAATTTGCATATTCATTTACACAAGAAATATCTGTAAGCTAAATACTGACATTTAGATCTATACTAGTATACGTTACTATATTTTTTAAATTTATTTACTTTTATTGTAATCATTAATATATTATACATGCATTTCCATAATGGGCCGTTCAGTGGTAAAAAATTCTCGTTTTCGTATTCCTATTCATCCTGTTATAGGAATGATAAGTTGGTGGTTCTCAACCAAACTATAGTCAATCCTGTTCTTCCTTGCACTATTTATCAAAGGCGCTTGGGGCATCGGCACCCAACTTTCCACTGTGTTTAATATTTTTTGTTAATTTCATGATATAATAAATTACATGTATAGTTATCTTTTATCACAGAATCGAAAAAAAATGCTGCTGTCGCTTAGTCTCTAAGTCCCACTATTTCGTTCACTAGATTTTCGTGGTGCAGGAAATAAGTTCTTGGAAAAATATATAGTGTCTTGCATTTCTCTTTTATCAAAAGAAGCTAGACTTTATATACAATTTACAATAGAAACGATATAGAATAATATATATGCATTTTCTTGGATGAAAACCGCGGTTTAATTGATTGATTGAATGGTGCTTAACGTCCAGTGGCAAATATTTCATGCATATTCAGGACGAGAGCATATTAATGA
>JAULBM010117009.1:0-18752 GCA_032357055.1 Geukensia granosissima | reverse complement strand
AGAAGTTAAAATTCTACTGTCACTTGGTGGGTGGCTGTCTCATGGACAATCATGCCACATCTCCTATTTTTATAAATTCCAGCTTTAACCATATTTGTCTTTTTAGACTTTTAGGTGTCCTGTATGTCAGCGACTTTATAATATATGTTATGTGATTTTTTGTAAAAAAGGGTAATATTAATAACGTCAATGACAACAAACAACAACACTAGAATTACTAACATGGCAATGGAACAGGCTGTGCTAGCCTTCAATTTGAACAATTAAAAGTGATATATACGTGAACGTTTAACCTAACTTAACCTTTTTAACCAAATGAAATGTTTTATATCATCAGCTTTGCACATCCCTATCATTTGGAATACGATAAATGAAAATACCGAATCGCTTCGATGAGATGCCATTACTCACAGGAACCGTCGCGGTTCCAATGCTAAAGCTATGAACCTCGTCAAGTTTAGGATGAAAGTAAAAAAAATGTAAAATTTAACAGTGACAGAATAATGACTATATGAAGTCCAGTGTAGAATACCCATGTGAGAGATAAAAAACGCATAGTTCAAAGAGAAAAGACAAATATGAAACAACTGAAAGATAAAAAGAAAACAAAGGGAACAAAGGCTTGGAATCCACGAACTCCTTTTCAAAACAGCATCGTGTGTTCTAGAAGAGTAAGTATCCCCTGTCTTGCGCACAACACCCGTCGCTGAATCACGATCCGGTTTAAAGTCAATCCGAGAAGAGTTCAACTTATTGTTGTATTATGGATGCCTCAGAAATTGAACCAATTCCCCACATGTATAATCTGAGTATGTTCTTGGATGATTATCGTAGTGTTTGTGATATGTCAACACCACTTACTCGTTATTATGGAATGAAACTTGTAAATAACTTAATATGCAATATTTATTGGAAGCAGTGGACTTCAAATATCGAGGAAGACTTTGGAAGCAATCGGCAATATGAACGGTAATAAAACTGAATATAAAGACTACCTACCACTTACTGTATCGAATTTATTAATCTCAGATAATTGACAAATACCAGTGGGCTGTTACTTTCATTCTTCTCTGCGCCTTAATTTGTTTTATCATCAATGATAAAGAGGATAGGCCAGGAAAAACTTATTGCTGTTGCTATTTATAAACTGTATGGTGCGATATAGTGCGATAAATTTCTTAAAAAATAGATTTGCTATTAATCGTCACAAAATAATATGAGGAAGATGCATCTTTTACTCCTTGAAATGTCTATACAGAAAAGCATAGCTGTTGATATTAGGCGAAAAAATCATCTACATAGCCATTCATTAATGGGGTCTTTTACGTATCGTCAAAAATTTACGGTTTGAGGACATGTTGGTTTGCAAAACGAATGCATTGTAATCGTTTGCGTGTAGATACAGGACTTAAAAAACAAGGACAATACTAATTTTAGAAATTGATACTACTCAAATATACTCACAATTTGTATGGAATACCGTGTAACGTTTTTCTACTACAAAAAAACTTTGTTAAACATGTACAAGGACAAGCCTGACAAATACACAGAGTAGAAACATTTACAATACTGTATCATACGACAATCTGATGAGGATTTGGCAGACGATATTGAAAATGGTAATCTTACCCACAAGAAATGAGATGTGATTAAATCGCTGTTCTCATACACCAACAAAAATGCAACGCATGTGACACATGTGTTTCACATGCGTGTGACACGCATGTGAATGAGACGAAAAAATGCCATACGTGTGACACGCATGTGGGAACACACATGTTTCACATGTGTGTCACGCATGTTAAGTTTTTTTAAGTTGGAATATAAATTGATTAAAAATAAGGTATTTGGGTGAAATGGTCCACACATGTGAAACGCATTTAAAATGACACGACTGTGACACATGCGTGGTACGCATGTAATACATGTTTCACATGCGTTAAACATGCGTGACCCGCATGTGAAACATATGTGTAGCCACGCATGTGACTCATGTGTGAGAAATCACATATCTGACACATGTGTGTCACGCATTTATCACATGCGTGATTTCACACACATGTTTCACATGCGTGGCATTTTTACCTTAGTAGGGTTCAACCAAGAGGCACCTTTTTTAGTCTTCTGTAGAGATAAAAGGTCACAAATGAAATTCAATTTTACAGTCATATGTTTGCAGCACACGGAAATGCCGTGACTCGGTGTTGCAAAACCCAATTATATTTTGTTATTTCCATTCAACATTTGGGATTTATTTTTAAAAGATGCATGAGTGAACAAACCAAACACTAAGTTTAACTTTCCTTCGCAAACTTATCTTAAAATTTCCTTACCCTTCATGAGCACCTAATCCCACTCCTGTTTTGTTAAGGAGTTCGTGCATTCTAACTTTTGTTCCTTTTGTTTACGTTTTATCTTTTAGTTTGTTTCAAATTTGTCTTGTCCCTTTGGACTATGCACTTTTGATCTCTCGTATGGGTATTCTTCTCTGGACTTATTACACTAAACAGGCAAATTACTGAAATGCAAAAAAAAGTTATTAGGTATTGACAAAATATTGATTCTAGGTAACTTAGATCCACTTCAGAAATTTGCCTTTTAAAACTGCCCTCTATTTTCCTACCATAGTTCCTTCTTTGTTATACATAGTAATTGATGTCTTCAATATCCATCCAATCTCTAAAGTTGTTATATTATTAGTTTGGCAGAATGAAAAACAGTGGCAATGTTGAGGAGCCCATGTTGATAATGCCATATCAGTAATGTGTCTATTTAGTTAACTAAGTGAATCCCTCACCAGACATTTTTGACAAGGATTTAATAAGATCCTTATCAAACCGAATGACTCCTTTTTATATTAACTTTTATTAAACCTTTTAAGGAAGTTAGTAAGAAAACAACACTACTCATATTCAGACCGAATGGTGATGCCAACTTTATTCATATGGAGGTTGATGTTGTTGTAATTTTGTTTTTCAATGTCAGTTTATCGTCAACATACATGTTTGTGTTTTAAGTACAATTGTACCACTGGGTTTTACATTGTCTTGACCATCTGTAGTAATTAACCTGATCGCTGCAATATAAAAAATGTTTCTTTATCAAGAAGTCGCAGTCTGTTCCAATTGTAAGCCTATTCCTTTTTTAGATACTGTTTTTATTTCTTTCCAGCAATTTACCAGTCAGAGAAAGAATAAATCAGGCTTATTTTGTTGTTTCTAATTGGGTAATAAATATCACATGACGGTACGTTGACTAGACGCGTCCTCAACACTACTAATATATCTCAATTACCACGTTCCACAAATGTGATTAAGACATTTCTCAATAATTAGTATCATTGGTCATTCTGGTATTGATTTCCTTATTAGATGGGTTAGTCAAATGTAGACAAGACCAATGAAAAGACGCTTTGGTACCGATCAATTATGTTCTGTTAAATTTGCTAAAAATTTGATTAACTTGTACCAGTCTCTGAACCTTCTGATGATGATAACAGATTTTGCACTAAAAAGATAGAGGCTAAAACATTGATTTGTTAATCGTGCACTGTATGTTTTAGTGCAAATAAATGGAGAATAGACTGTTGACGAATGAAACTGAAGCTATTATAAGTATCTCAAAATTCATAAAGTAACTACCAGCGTTTTACCTTTCCAACATTTTGGCATTACTTCGAACATTTTATAAAACTTTATTAAACGTTATTTAAAAAATTATATATTATATATCCAATGTTGAGAGATGGATCTCACTGAGAGGTATGTAGTACCTCTATATTTCATGCTAGGCGCTCTGTCTAAGTGTACAATATGCTGTGAGTTCAACCCCCGATTGGGATGGGTTAAAACTCCAATGTTGTCGGATGATTTTGAGGGTAGAATTTATCACGGTATCGTTTGATTCAATTAAGAGACCTATATTTAATTATTTCAATTAATCAGACATCTGTTATTCATTTTACGAATCCAATGGTACAGGTGTGCTTTCTCGGCTATCAATAGACACATATAAAATATATCCATATATATTGAAAATAATAGACCTTAAAAACCAGGTAAATTTACGGAAACGTATAAATAAATGAAAATTTGCAGAAACATGAACTTTTCATTAGCGTAAACGAAATACTTGAAATTTGAAAAAGCAATCTCCGCAGCAAAGTCATCCGCTGTCAGTCGAAGACTCTGCCACGGGTTACGACGGATTCCTCTCATGGCGGATAAACCACGCCAATAAATGGCGTCATTAAATAGTTTACTTGCAGACGACTTTGATACGAGCGGGGAAACCCTAGCTCATTTCAATATAAATGGGCGGAGTTTAACTGTCATTGCAGATCACCCGTAGCAGGGTTCATGGGAGTGCAGTCTACGAAACGGATGTGAATTATGCTGGGAGATTGAACAAGCAAAATAATCACATGATCAAAATGTCAGTCACGGATGGATTGAATATGACAAACCCCGCCACATACTAATGTGCCTATCCCAAGCAAGAAACCTGTAGTCCTGTGGTTGTCGTTGTTTAATTAGTCATTTATTGATATATGTTCAACGGTTCTGCATTAGATTAGGTCGATTGTCGTGTTTTATGTATGGTTTCACACTTTGTATTTCGGGGCCTTTTACAGCTTCCGTTATGGTATGGACTCTGGTTAATTATTGAAGGTCGTAATGGGACCTGAAGAAGTTTAAATTATACTGTTATTTAGTGGGTGGCTGTCTCATTGACAATCATGCCCCATCTCCTATTTTTATATAAAGTGTATTTTATAGAATTTTTCATATCACAAATCATATTTATCCTTAAACAATACCATCCAATTAAGCTTTTGGGTTGACATGGGATATGATATGAAAAATACAAATGATATTTTTTACATATTACTAATGACTGATGTTTAATCTAGCAGTCTGATAGAAATAAAATCATCTAGCAATGTTTGTCAGAATAAAGACATGAGACACGTCAAGATTGAAGCCATTTAAGTTATTAAGACTTGAATTTAAAAAAAAATCGTCGATAAAATTAAGACATTTCAAGTTATAACCGCTACTTTAGCTAGTAATTTATTTTTCTAGATAAAATGTCAATGGCATTTGTCCTAAAATATATTCATTAGCTGAAAAGCTCTTTAGAAATAAAACTGATCTTTTAAAGTGGTACCATTAACTTTTACTGATATAAATGGATTTTATATCAGACATGCGAAGTAAAGTAAAGTTTGTAAATGTGCATTTAAATGTAATTGTGAAGTCCCTTGTTTTCAATGTGTATTCAGCAACAACTAAACGCTTCTGAAACTTTAATATGCAAGGAGTTTTAATGGATCTAACTAAACTTTAAACGAAAATGCTATTTTATTGGATCGATGTAGTGTGAATTTGTAGAAGTTACATTTTTTTAACTATATAATGTATTGATTGTGAGAAGTCAATAGAAATCCATTAAGTATAACGAGATGTAAAACAAATAATAAGTTGGCATTCTGGGCGATGAAAACATAAATCTTTGTCTGTCAAAAATGTTAAGAGCACAAATTAAACTGTTTGATTAATACCTTTTTACTGCTAACTAAATTGTTTACGAAGATAGTTGTCAAAGCAGATTGTTTGGTGTAAAGATTCAGATTTCTGTTCCAGATTAGAAATAAAGAGACAGAAGTTTTCTACTGATGCAGCTGGTCAGAAGTGTTATGAATAGAATAGAATATTTTAGAATAGAATATTTTATTGTTATGAATATGTGTTATCGTTCTGTAATTTCAATTGTAAACAGGGGAACCTACACATCTCCCTATTCAAGAGTCAAAATACTTTAACTTTGGAACCCGTCTACCCATCCCCTACAACCATGCTTTTTAGCTAGTTGTATTATTTTTTCAATGAAAATTTCCTATGAAAGAACGCAGGACTTTTTATACCGTACATTATGTTCTGCCAAATGAGCGGAAAGACCTCCCCTAACGCGTCTTTCGGGTTTGTTACAAGGACGACGCTAGTTATTCAAGAGCAATGTCAACAGTATGTATTTAGTCCATATTATTTTTTGTAATAGAATATAAAAAGTGCGATATTGTTAAAAAGCTCTTTGAACTAACTACGTTTTCAAGTGTAATTCTGCATTTTGATTGACTTTGCATGTAACCATGGAACCGACAAAGATAGTTAAATTAATATGTGATTTCAGAGGAGCGATACAAGCTTCTGATTTACATGTTTTTGTTAACTCTGTTGTTTTATGAACATTGTGGTCGGGTATAGATATTATCAAATGAATCAGTTTGTAAATTAAACAAAAAAATCGTTTCGTTGTCTGCGCCGTAAAATATTATCATACAGTTATCGTAAAAATAGTATTTTCATACGGTCTTTGTCTATAGTTGGTCCTGCCTTCCACTATGTTCCGAGTTTGTAATAAGGAGTGATACTGTGCCCTTGTTGAATATATTGTGAGGATAATTAGAAACTTCGTATTAAGATGTGGAATCTCCTTGATACTTTACTATATATTACAGTAATTTCAGATCTTTCATATTTATTTTTTATTCTTTGATAGTTTGGCGGCAGAACATCAACAAATAGATGCTGTTTTTTGGTGCATAAAATTTAAAATAATTTCAAATGTTTGCTGGAATTATAAGTGATAAATGTCATTTAAAATTTGATTTGCATAAAAAGAATTCGAAGATACCAAAGTGGAAGACATAAATCGTGAAAGTCACGAGACAGACAAACAAAATAATAAAGTACAAACAACACTCCACTGATAACTAAAGCTGGAGTATCACGACCTCTACTGTGTCGTCTATTGGATGTTACTTAATTTTCTTTTATTGCTATAATGTGATGAAATATGATATTAACGATCAAATCCCATTATATCATTGCCAAGTATATTTCATTTTCAGATTCCACAATTGTAACTATAAATACGTTGTATCTGTATATGGTCTGTGCATATATGTCAAAACATATGTTAATAAAATTTTAAATGTCGAGTTTCAATTCTCAACATTGTATAATGAAATCACTCCGGAGAAAATCTAATGATTAACAGCAGACAATGATTAAGCATTCTTTTTTCATTCTTTTTTCAACTGTCAGCATTTCTTATTTTAATCATTTATTTAGATTACAGCAAAACACCATCACAAAATTCAGATGACAAATGCAAATAGACAGTGTATTCAACCTCTCATCAAGAGTGTTGTCTGTCAAAGATTTCATTGTTTTGTGACTTAAAATGTTATATAATCAATGGCAAACATCACAATAGTAAAACGGATATTACTTCACGGCATCAGATAACACTCATAATTTTATCACTAACAATAAAATATTTATATTGATTGAGAGAAAACATCCTAAATCTATTTCTACCTTCTTTGTAGACAAAACGATCTCTTGTTACAGTTCATTGGCGTTCTAACGACTGCTTGCATCTGGACGACAAACAAACAAGGTAAGATGTTTTTGATATGAATCTTTAAAAATCGCCAAATACCAACTTGTAGACGAACCCACAAATATCCATAAAGTTCGGGTTAAATACATTACTAGAATCTTGTTTCCTATTACTAAAGAACAAACAGGTTAAGCCACTTTTCACTATATTGCAGTACTGTTTTACAAATTTAACATTCTGTTAATGAAGGTTGTTGTCAGTCCCTACTGTTTGGGGCAGTTTTAGTTCGTTTATTCTTCTAGAATATCTGACACGTCAGTTCTTAAAATGAGCTTGAAGCCTTCGCTCATTTTGTTTTTTCCGAGGTTTCGAATATATAACACAGATTTTAAAATATTTTTGGAAATTCTTAACTTCGAGTAGTTTTAAATATACAGCCATCTTTACTAGCAAAAATAGAAATTTAAGTATCTGTTTTTGAGACCGACATACTATGTTAGGTACATGTTACAAGTGTTACCATTAAGTACGAGCATTTAACTGAGAAAACGGAAAAATCTAGATTACTATTAAACAAGGAACAAGTTATTTGGAATATTTTTCATTAAACTGGAAATATAAAGTTGTCATAATGGCGTATGAGAATAAAACATGCATCAAAATGCAAATTTTGTTAAAAACTGTATAAGGAGTTTATGAAGGAAAATTTCCAGGTAGAAAAGACTAAATTTACCTAGGTGTATGCCATTGAGATCGCTGTCCAACCACTAGAAAGCTAAAGACAGAGGAAATTAACAAATCTAGAGGGTTCCCTTAGACCTTCAACAAGTATGGAATTCCAATCTTCGTGATAAACTTAAAATCGCCCGAAGTAAATAAAATGTGTACACGTTAAATAACTCTGCTCTCGCCTGAATATTATCAAAAATGTATTTCTATATAACCTGTAGAAGTTTTAATTCTACTGTCATTTGGTTGGTGGCTGTCTCATGGATAATCGTACCACATCTCCTACTTTAATATTTCTAACAAAACATTTAACACAAAGACAAGCCTACGACCACAATTCTAGACTCATGACAGGCACATGAACATGTGGTGAAAACAAAAGCGGCAACAGACAAACTACAAAAATTAAAAAGAAATTCGACTTAATTTAAAAAAGACCTTTGTACATATTTTCGTAGGAGTATATTACGGTGGAGGGAGAAAGAAAAATTACATCGAGCTTCTACTTTAAAATATAAATAAATTATACGTTTGGGTGGGTCAAACTGTGAAAGATATAAAACTTGTGAAATTTTGTCAATTTGTTTCATTTAATTTACTAGGTGCATCATAAATGAAATTGCGAAAATTCGTAAAATTAACGTTTTCGACAAAAAATTCTATGCTGCATTTTGCAGAGATCAAAACTAGTCTCAGTTGTTTTATGTAAAGGCTCAATTAAATGGAATTATGCATCCAAAATATTCCTCCTAGTAATTCTTGAAATTATTGGATAAGCCTTTTACATGTACTTTGATTAATATCATTGATGTTAACATCAATCAGTTTTATCAAAGTACATGAAAAGCCAATCTAAAATGGAAAATATCATTTAGTTCAGTTGGCATTTTCCCTGTGAGTTTGGTTTTTTGAGAATTTCAGGTATCTGACAAGAAACTAGAACTTGCAATCTGTTCAGCCAATATGACAATCGGCTAAAAAATCAGATGTTCAAGACTTTTGCCTTCCAAGAATCTGAATAAATAGACTACTGGGTCAAATATTGTGCTTTTGCAATTATCGCTTTTGCCTTTTAGCTCCAATTTCTTAAACGGTCAGGTGAACTCTTGCCAACGCTTTGCGTCCGGCTTCCGATCGTCCAGGAACCTAACCTATCAGGTGCATTGTCTACAAATATTTACACTATTCGCTCAAGTCAAATAAAATAGCAAAGCATTACCCAATGGTCAGGAAATTTGATCTGCCGGTCAAGTTTGTGTTTTGTAAAGAGTGCTGAAAATAAAAAAAAATAACAGAGTTGGCAATTGAAGCACTGCGTGTGCTCAAACTTGCTGGATGTGGGGTTGTCTGACCGTAAGAAATAAAATTTATTGCTGAAGCAGTGCAAGTGAAATTGTATTAGTATCGTATGTGGTTCTGTGATTTTTGGAAAGGAGTTTGTGGATTCCAAGCCTTTGTTCCTTTTGTTTTCGTTTTTTCTTTCAGTTTGTTTCAAATTTGTATGGTCCCCTTGAACTATGCACTTTTGATCTCTCACATGGGTATTCTACACTGGACCCCAAAAAATCAAAGCCCATTGGTCAACTCATTCTAAATATTTAGTACGTCTTCTACATCAGTACCAATATTACATTTGCAAAACTTAGTAACGAATCAGCTAAGGCAAAACAAAAAACGGGAAAATATGTTTATTTCTGAATAAATATCTATCCAGCTTTATATCAAATTTACAGCAAGTTTTGATCATTTATAACAATCCAGATATATTTTGGTTCTAATGCTACTGATGACAGAATACTCCTTGAAATATCCATATATTACATCAAAATTGAACAAGCTTATTCAGCATTGGTAAACTTGTATTTTCTATTACAATATAACAAGAGTACCTTTCCTCTTGAATGACTTCTGATCACATATACAATCTCCACACTTCGCAAACTTAGCTATAATTACGTTTGACAATCATGCTCCTTAAAATTTAAATGTCAATTATGCAATGTTTGGTTTTCAATTTGATGATTACAAAAAGTATGCTCCAACCCTTATATCATTTCTAAATGAATAAACAAATTATAAAATGTACACAACGTGTTTTAAACTCGTATGAGATTATACACAAAAACAGTTCATCGGGTGCTAAAATTTTCTTATTATGGACACTAAACATGGAATCTCTTTTTGCTTTTAGATTGAACAATATTTCTTTGCTTTACCTTAAAAATATGTAAGTCGTATCTGCTTTGTTCCATCATGTCCTTAAATTTGTTTTTCTGACACAATGATATCTTCTAGTTATATTTTGAACGGGTAAACATGCTCTTTGTCCAATAAAACATGGAACATCGTTTTGCTGTTAGATTGATATAAAAATTCTTTGCTTTACCTTTTAAATCTGTTAGTCGTAATTGCTTTGTTCCAATATGTCCCTTAATTTTGTTTTATTTTTTCCAGTCATATATTGAACGTAAACGTTGAATATAATGAGACGTTATTACATCAAGGACAGTTATGTATCAAATATTTTCAATTACAAAAAAGCAAAATTTCAGGATGAGAAGCAATTTTCCTCGCTGGAAACGAAGATGATAATTACTACATGGAAATTTAGAAGTTTTGTAATTTACATGTGTTTCGCTTAAGATATTTCTTAAACTAGCAAAATATGCGAGAAGCTTGACGCTGAAACATACTTTAAGCTGCGTTGTTTATTTTGATTTTAGTTGACTAACAGGAATAATTATCGCCAATGAAGTTCTACTATTAAAAAATTCCATTCCTATTGTAGTTGTGTGGAATTTAATTGGAATTTACATAGAACTATTATTATTGTAAAATGCCTCGAACATTTCGATAAAAAAAGAAATATACATTTCTCTTTTTATTTTTAATATCTCCTCATGTTAGGTATTCATGTTAATACAGTTTAATTTTTAAAAAATTTTGGTTTTTTTCCAAATATCACCAGTTTGAATTTATTGTGCAGTGTCTGAAAACAAACAAGTAAAACATTAAACACAAAGGCGTCCTGAAACGCATTCTTAGACAGCTATCAAAAATAAATATTTATTTAGTTTAAGAAATAGTAGACGTGAGATGACTGTATTGCATTGACAAACAAGTACAGTGTACATCTTGACAAAGTGACTTGAAATCTTCTTGAGTCTGTAAAATAACATTTATTTCCGAAATTAGTGAGAAGAAGACAATTTGTATATCAACAAAGAACAAACAGAAATTATGCAATCTTACTTGGTTAACAACATTCAATACTTTTGACAGCTGATGAAAACAAATTGAATTTCAAGGAAATTTGACAAGACCTATCTTCAAAAAGAATAGAGGAAAATCTTCATTTGAAATCAAACAAGAAATCTTAATTAAATTGTAGCAAATTTGCCTGATATCCTAAAACGATACTAAGAAATGAGAGTATCTTATAAGACATTTTCTGTAAAAATACGCCTACATAACTAGCTTAATGCAACAGCATAGGGTTTATAGCAGCTTCTTAGAGAAAAAAACATTTTAATAATAAGCAGCGAAAACATTCTTATGAATCTATTTTTTCAAATTTTAATATTTCCTATCTATATTTACTAGATTAAAATATATACTTGTAATTATGTCTGATTCTGCAATATTAAGCCTATTTATTGAAAATAACATTATGATTAATATTTCTATGGCTTCAATTATGCCTTTTTAGCATCTCTCTTAAACAACTCTACGCACTACCAAAAGCTATACACATGCATTGGTTTTAATATATTTCGATTTGAATTAACATGACAACATCAGACGTCAAGATAGTTGTCCGACATGTTGATAAAATAATCAGTGTGTGGATTAATATTAGTTTACTGGAAAATCTAAATAATTTTTGAACAATTCATGATAGAAATTAGTAAATTTCAGTTCACTACTTTTCTGATTTTCGTGATAATGGTTTATTCATAATGCATCAGACGTATATTAATTCCACGCTAATTTGAAGCTTAGGCTAAGCATTTTTTTTCTCAGAACATTTGTGCACAGTCAATGAACAATGTCGATAAAGTCATTAGGCCTGACAGATCATCAGTAAAACAAAAGAATTTGACAACAGGTCTCACCTGAAAAACTAACTTGATTTTATAAAGTTTGTGACAATATTTTTTTTATTCAATATAGCAATACTTTTATATTTTCTTTTTGTTAAAAAAATTCAGAACAAATTCTTCTCTTATCATTATCTTGTTTTTTGAACTGTCTTATCGAAATGTCCGTATTTTAGTTGACATAATTCTGTTTCTGTTTCTAAAGTTTACGCATACGTAACAGTTTGCTGAAGAAAAAATAATCATTTGTTTGGATAATTATATTGAGTTGATAGAAAACGGGTAAACTGTTTCATGAAATACAGGATTTGTGATGATTTTGTCGGTTTTTCATGAGAAACTGACATAATCTTTGTTTCCTTTCCAATTTCGCGTAAGATGTAATTGAAATGTTACATGACTGTGAACGCTGTCACAACGGTAAAAACATTCATAAATCTTCCACTAAGATTTTTGCATTCATCTACATCCGGAGGCAGAATTCTATATATGTCGACCTTGCCTACTGTCTGTTAACCTTACTCCGTAGATTGGCTTTTTGGAAGTTTCATTTTTTTTTTTAGAATTTTCAATTCTTTATCTTAGAGATATTTATATAATTTTTGTCAAGCAGTAGAACCTAGTGAGTCGTCCGATAAAATATTAAAATAAAAGTACTGCCCTCTCCAGATACTTTTCTAGCTCATACGTAGTGTTTTAGGTGATGAATTTCGCTCTTACTTTTATTAAAATACTTAATTTTCTAAGATGAAATGAAGTCTACCATTTACTTGTATCAATTGTTGCATTGATATGAGAAAGAAATCCTGAAATTACATTTTATGTTTTATGTTACTCTATGGGCAATCTACAAGGCTTTTTGTAAACATCCGCCAGGAGAGTTATCTTAATATTACAATGTATATCCCGTAGAGACATTTTTTGCTTCAGGTTTATTCACCATTGAAAAGAATATAAAAACGAAAGTAGTTTTTATTTAGACTCGCAAAGATCATCGTTTTACAAAATTTTATTGAGATTAAAAATTATAACAGCTTTTACTTTTGTAAAAGGCATTCCTAGGTATTTGAACCTAAAGATTATACGGGTATGCAGAAACGTTTATTTTACTTGACCAAAAAGGGAAGGATTTCGCCTTTCTAATCTTTATAACCTTCAAACAATGCACCAATGTTCTCCACACATTTTCAGCGGATTTAACAAAAATCAAACTACAGTAGCCATCTACATTTACTTCGAAAGGTATATGATAGTATATAGCGAGAGTGACTATGGTTAAAATCAGACAGGGGTCAGAGGAAAAATATGGCGCCAGATAGATATGCGTCTGGGCCAAAGGAAGCAAATGTAAATAGGTGTTAAAACAATTATTGGTTTACTCACCTAACCTTAATCTGTTTCATTATAAAAGAAAAAGTTATACTTCCTTAATAACAGCATATTTGAATGGAATATCGTTCTTAAGACAGATTTTCTCCTTGAGAGTGGCAAAGTCTTAACCAATTGTTTTGCTTTCTCCGCCAGAAGGTGGTTGTAACTCTAATTTTGTTAAGCTTCACATTGCTCATTAATATACTTTGGTTTTTTAGTTTTTGTGTATAGTTTGTTTCAAATTCATCTTGTACTTTTTATTTAGATTTATGTATTCTTATTTAGATTTCTATGTCTATCAACATTTTCTTTTTGTCTGCTTCTCAAAACAGATAGCACTTGAATGTATGTTGGAAAGATGCACTTTACATCATTTCACCATTGTTAATTATAATATTTTTATTCTGTATTAAATTTCTGTATTACGGTCGGGACGTCTCTATACTTGACTGCACGTATTTCACGGTTTTCCAATATTTGGCCCCGAGCGTACATGATGACGGTAGGTCCAGTCCAAAATAGCGTTTCGTACGCAGTGAAATTTAGTCATTTACAATCGTCGTTTTCTATTTTGTCAACAATCTATTTGATAAAAAGTGAGATATGCAGGGGCAATATTTTTAAAGAACTTGTTTCGGGCCCCGCGGAAATCTAGTAGTGAACTAAGACAGCAGTTTAAAGAGAAATTATACAGTGCAGAACCAAGAAAAGGGTGGATTGTGTCTTTCTGGCATATAATTCATATTCTTTCTATTAAACAAATATATATTTTATATAACAGCAGTAAAGTAAGATTTAGCTGACTGGTTCCTTTGTGTATTGTAAGTTTATTACAGCAAATCTTCTTACATGATAAAATTGATGAGAACATAACATAACATAAAAAAGATTTTTCGTCGAGGATCTTTATTGTTCTTTTATAACGTAAAATTCGACATTGATTTATTTCCTTAATGTTTAAGTCTATATGTTTAGAAATGGCAGCTATTATGTTCTTAAAAAGATGTATCATATCAATATACATAAAGTAATATGTGTATAATAGTACACTGATTACAACATAGAAGCTTTAAAAATCTAACGGAATAATTTAATACTGCATGAAACACACCCTTCACAATGGTGATACCTTCCCCGCAATACACAATGATCAGATTGCCGCGGATAGCACCTGTTGATCACTGTCAAAAGGTGTGGGAAATGTATGCAGTGGAAGTGGATGTGGCGACAGACAGACACTTCTATAACACAGTCACGAATTAACATGTCAGCACATCACAACGGTGAACACTGAGTTGACGTATTTTAAAGAATCGTGGTGGTTCATTTCAATGTTTCGATATTTCACAAGTAGAAAGAAACTTAAGTTCAAAACATATAAGCATATATCAAATAATACTTTTGGATGAATTGATTTACATTTGATTTAATCTAAGACGTCGTTACCACATGTTTATTACATTCAGCATGACCAAATGTTTGTTACATTCAGCATTTTATCGTGTTTGTAACATTCAGCATTCTATCGACGTCGTGATCACATGTTTTTAACATTTAGCATTTTTTCAGATAAATGTAGAATAACAGATTTTAAAAGTTCTTGGAGGGGACAAAATTAAAAGATCAAATCCGATAAAAATCTAAATAACCATAGTTTGGGACCGGGTTAAAACTTTCTTCCCTCGACATCGACACTTTTCTATTAAACTGACAGATACATTTTGATAACACTCAGGTGATAGCAGTATTGTTTTACGTATACACTATTTTTTATTTGGGAAGATTTAGAGCTGTTAACAATGTGTGGTATCCAATTGATCTACTCCCAGTTGGTCTACTCCCATTTAATCTACTCCCAGTTCCTCTATTGTGAATAAATAGTTGTTCCCATTTGGTTTACTTTGAAAAAAACAAAGATATTTTTTAATTATATATCAATTTCTTAATATTTTTTTTAATTTTTAGATGTTTAATTTTTTTCTTGTGGATAAGTTGCCTATTGGCAACCATACTTTTGAGTCCATATGCAAAAGGCATTATCCATTAAGACTTGGCAATTTCATTTGTTTTGTCTATTGTTTCACAATATACCTATTAGAATTTGTTTGTCACTGTTAATTGTTATAATTTTATGGTTTAAGTTCTGAATACCTACCATTTATTGTTTGTTTTGTAATGAGATAGGGGGTAACAAACATAATGATAATTATTTGGATGTTCAGTTCAACAAAAGATTGTTATTAGAACAATTCAACTTTCACAAAAAGCATGTTAAAGTAACAAAAATATCCCGAAAAATAACTTTTAATATTATTCATCCAAAACGATTTTAAAAGATTAAATAATGTGAAATAAAGTTATAATTTCATTCGTCTTTTTGGGAAATCCCTTATTTTATCAGAGTTAACCAAATGGGAATAATATATTTTTTTAAGTAGACGAAATGGGAGTAGACCAACAGGGATGTTACCAATTGTGTAATGATGCGATCAGTTTTATTAATATTTGAACACCAAGAAAAACAAGTCTAAAACGTCCAACTTGTACCCCTAGTGGATAAGTTGAGTTTCAAGGGATCATTTTTTAAATTGCAAGTTTTATATGTTATGTTCCCATAGATGTATGTTTTTGGTGGATTTCGGTGATGAACATTTTCCAAATTTAACTTAGAGGGAGTAAAGGTTTAAAAACTGTAAATTATGAGATTCCAATCCACATAAGAATCGTGCGATTTCCTCCACAAATAAAACTTTATAAAAGGCTATCAATATTGAATTGTAACAGCCATTCTACCTTTACCACCAAAACACATTAAAAAGAGGCCATTGGTTATCATGTTCATATTATCATCCTTCGGAATATTCGCTAACGTTGAGGACTATGAGATTCCTCCATTGGATTGGATAGTATGATTAGTGCTTTTATGCGGAGTTTCAATCCAAACTAGCTGTTTCAAAGCTCGTACCTTCAATTCTAATGCATATTAAGACTTGTCACCTGAAATATTGCGACAACAACTCTGCCGGAATGACACATGGATTCCATATACATGCAACTCCAAAGACTTAATGGACATTTTAAATGCAAGATATCCGTCTCCTTGTAACAGCATTAAAACGTTTCATTTGTCTGCCCTCCATGAAGTAAAACCAGAAACTCTTCTCAAATTAAGAATAAAAAAGATTTAGTTTATACTTGTTTTCTAAAAAACGATAAAATACATTGTTGTCAATAGAAACAAGACATCATTTGTTCAATGCCACACTAAATCCAAGAAAAATATACATAAGAAATAATTATAAAAATATAAGATTTCCACATTGAAATATATTTGTCTTGTATTTGTATAGTTGCTGGCGTATTTTTCAGCAGACTTTCGAGTGGGCACACTGTGCTCTTCTCTTTACGGCCTGTTTCTTCACTTATTTGATGCTGATTTTTTTAGACAATGAAATAATGTTACACACTAAACACTATTAAAAACATGATGACTTTATCATTTGAATGATCAACGTCCCGATACACCCGATAATAAAAGAAACATTCCAGCCATCCCAGCGTGATTTGTCAAATACAGTGACTTCCTCTACAGAGCTCAGTTGCTAACAAAAGGATTCGTTGCTTCCCGGTTTAGGTTTTTATTTAGAATTTTTTCTTGTTGGCCAGAATGGAATATATGTTTCCAAGAGAAAGACGGATATTATCAAATAGAATGGCGGTTTGGCGTCTAGACAAGCTGTTCGCTTTGTCCGTCATGATGATATTATTCGTACCCAGATACAATACAATTAAAGCGACACTTCATACCCTAAAATGGCGGATACCGGATTACAAAATGACGAAAGCGTAAGGTGTCGTTAAAGAATGCATGCAGTGATTACCTTTACGGACTACTTGGGTTCATTCACCGTTTTTATTGGGTCTGCATTCCTCTAAGATTTTAGTTTTTGTTTTCGAGATTGTCTTGTCTTTTCCCTTTTGTCTGTACCTTCGGGTTTATCTCGCATCTTCTTTCTAAATATCATTTCGATGTGTATTTCCAAAACAGACAACATGTTTGCGCACCTGTCTGTTCACCGGAGGCTTTGCTCGAATCTTTTACCATAAATTGAAAGAGTTTCCTCATCATTTGTATTTCTACAGACGTCAAATTGGTCATGACTTAACATTCTATACAAATATAAAATCAAACGTTTGTGTGCTTTAGAAGGAATATATATAAACTGTCGGTCACTTCAGTTTTATTCTTTGTTAAACTTGGTTGCAGATAGATCCTGTTTGAAAGAGACTTTCTTAAAACTACCGGATAATAAAATATAAACCTAATTTTGAACCATGTTTCATAATACTTCTACATAGGACGGTATTTGAGTTTAAGTTTTGTCCTAAATTAGCATAATGAATACAGTTGTTACTGGGTGTCTGCTGATGATTTAATAATGTTTATGCCAGACTGCTTTTCATTTGAAATTGTATTTTAATATCACTCGAAAATTGTTGTTGCAGTAATGAGGTTATATTTGATGTCAATACTTCTATCAAATTACTGTTGCATAGATGAATTGATGTCGAACCTTTTTAAGAGAGGAATATTGACATTTCATCATCACTGAAATTCCAGGTAACTAACATATCGCGAAAACATCAGCAACATCAAATCGATAACAGAATCAAAGGGTTTTGTTGTTTTCTAGTATTGGGATGATGAGAGCAAACACGAATTTATCGTCAATACAAATTCAAACATTGAGATCTGAATTCTACAATACTATATATACATGTACTTGTAAATATTTTGATGCGTATCTTTAAGATTTTGTCTAAACCGTGATGCCGCTTTGAAAAGGTTGTCTTTACTTTAGGATTTATTAGGACAAACGCATGTAAAACAATATATTTAGAATTTGAGAAAAGTTTTTATTCTCAAATCTTGTCTCATATTATAAACTAGCATTTTTAGTTGGTATCCAACACCTAAGGGAAGGAACTCCGTAACATCATCTTAACGCTTTAATAAAGCATCATTTAATATTAAAATTAATGCATCTCAGTGATCAAAATTTTGGATGATGAAATTATTATATATCTATTGAAATAATTCCAGAGAAATGTGTGGTTCAAATTTCTTGAAATTTTCATGTT